>JAKJJM010088970.1:0-10802 GCA_021901965.1 Pipa carvalhoi
AAAAAAAAAAGCTATAAACCAACAGGGACAGTTGTTGTCTACACAAGTTTAATAGTAATAAATGCTAAAATAGAAATAATGTCTGAAAAACACAACAATGCAAATTCATATATGCAAATTGCTCTCATATCAATAGGAGTATTCTTGGGAAAAATCCACCAAATTGTAGTAGTCTGGTATTTAATTTTAAATGAATGATTAAAACAAAGGCTATACTTGCTAATTTTAGTTTTAGTGATATGTAATGCTTTGCTAATGTGCTACTTCAACCTAATATATTTAGCCATATTGAACCAAATCAATCTTGCTTTCCATCTGACAGATATGTGAGTCATTGATTGGAACACCACTTAAACACACTCCAAATACTGACTCACATTTTCTGTCAGACTAACAGTGAAATTGATTTAGTTTCATAAGTCAAAAAAATATTAGATTTAAGTCACAGCGTAAAAAAAAAAGCCACAAAAGCCATTAAAAAAGATAAGGTATTTGTAAAAATAATTATTTTGACATTAACTTTTTTAGATGTTTCTGTGCACTGATATTAGTTTTTCTTTAATGACTACATATTTATACACATGTTAAAAATAATATCAATATCTATACCTTGTTTCTCTCTTGTTGGACTTTAAATCAAATAACAATGTCCTGTTTTAATAGTTTATTTTTATACCCCATGAATTAAACATGTGCTTCAGTATATCTACTCCATTTATTCCTCTAAACCATCATCAGGATCACAGGGAAAACCGAAAGCACCATATTACAATAAAGTGTGCAACAGAATGAAATAGGATTGAGACAGTAAAACAAGTAGAAGAATACAGTACCATTAGATATCCTAAGAAAATTTAGATTTACATTGCAGTATTGAAAAACCCTGAATGAAAAGCCAACCGATCTTCTTAGACATTCTAAAAATATATTGTTTTTGTTTGTTTGTTTTTCCAAATTTGTTGTTTCCAATATTCCACAGTTGTTCAATGTTTCTAAAATTAGCTTACTGTGTAGGCAGTAAATCAAATAAAGCTTATAATTTCAAAAAGGGTTTTATAATGCTTATTTTTTACTGCAATATCAGATTTCCAGCCAAGTAATTGTAAAACCAAACAAAAAGGAAATTGTCTCTCGGATTCTGATTGTTTATTTTCTCCTTTGATGTTTTTCTTCATGGCACACAGCTGAAGCTACTGTGAGTGAATGTTTGTGACTACAACAAAGCTCTTTATACACTTTGGTAATGATCAATATTTTTCCCATGGTGCGTTACTGCTGCATCAAGCTGAGTGACAGAAATAGCTAAATCTTTTCTCAATTTTGAAATGGATTCTTTGCCTTCCAGCAGAGACCTAATAACCTGGTGTGTCGAAAAAGAAATATTCATGCGGTGTTTTTAACTAAAAGCAGATATATGTAAAATGGTTTAATAAACTATTGGTCTGCATGATAATCTTACAAACATGACTGTAGGTTAAGCAAATTCTGCTTTGGGTGTGAACATACACAGGGAAATTCATCACCAGGGGCAATTGTTTACAGGTCTAGTAACCCATAGCAACCAATTAGAAGTTAGCATTCACTGGTGGTAGAGAGCTAGAATTGTGAATCCAACCTCAAATTGGTTGTTATAGGTTACAAGTCCTCCATAAAGTTTGTTCCTAACTGTACCTTACCTGTAATATAGAAGTCTATTAAAGAAAAATTTTCAATACCAACATTTTTCACCTATTTGGCACTGTTAACTAAATGTGTTTTTGCAGTATATATCCCTTATTAATTTTATTTCTGCTCAATTAGAGCCAGTTTATTGCTGAAGCTTGTTCTCTCTCTCACCTATTTACTCTTTACTACTTTAGTTTGGAATCTTAAGCCAGGGTTATGACTATAACAATGAATAAAACAATATTGATGCTCTGGCTGTGGTGTTTTACCTGTGTGTCACACTTCATTGCAGAGCCTTCACACATGTGCACTACAATCCTTCCCTCTTCAGGTGTCAAACACAATCAGTTGAAATTCATACTTATATGGTTACATCAATGAACACCAATGATTACAACACCAGCATAGTGGTATATTGTATACAAACAATTCTCAGTTGTAAGTGTAAGTTCAAATTAAATCAGAAATATTGACACACCATTTGTGTCATTTTTAGTATCATTTTTACAAAAAGTGACTGAAAGAATAACCACTAATCAATCAGAATCTTGCAGGTGTACAGCCTCACAGACTACCTGCTTATTTCTGCTTGTTTTCTTTAAATGCTTAAAGGAACACTTAAAAGATAATTCTACCAAATGTAGATTTAATTACATTATGTTTAAATAAATAATGAAATAGAAAAATAAAACAGAACAATGCATTTCTTAACTGACACTAATTATTTCCTGTCAGCTGCTCTATGTAGAGGGAATGGTCCTCAAACCCTTGGCTAATCAGAGAATGTTACTATTGAATATGCAGGCTGTATCATTGTACATAATTCTCTCTCATCCTAAACTTTATACCACTGTAGCTCTGAGAAAGATTGTCCCTTTTGGAATATCATCAAGTCTCCAGCTAGAAGCTTTATATTAGTTGGCTTTAACCAGAAAGTAAATAGTACTGATTTTGGAGGCTGATTGTCAGGTACTTAGCATTAGGAACTTAAATGTTCCTTTAAGATTCGGAGAGAAGAGGCTTTTAAAAGAAGGTTACTATCAATTAAAAACTGATAAAAACAATAATTGATTTTGCAAAATAACAAGTATTTAACAGTGTCCATTAGATGGAGAAATAACTGTTAGAGACTGGACTGTTAATTTAAATGACAGCATTATAGATAGACACATGGCTACTGATTAAACCCTAATGTGACCCTTACAGTCAACTAATGATACATTAAAATACCAAGTTTCCTTTTAAGGTATTGGTAGTGGTTGAAAATGACCATTAAAACTGCAACTGCTATTGGTAAATCATCTATTACTAATCACTTTTATAGTAATAGGACAACCTATGAAAGCGATTTATTTTGTGTATTGTTTTATATTACAGTAATACAGCTCCAAGCTTTGGAGAATTTTAAGTAAGATTTCATTATTAATTAAGCTACTTATTTAATGTTATATCCATCTGTTTTCTTGGCATCTGTAACTAAAATGAACAAGAATAGCTTTAGCGATTCCACTAATGCCTAGTGAGGTCCTGCTAAGAAATAAAGGGCACCAAGAGGATACTAAGGATACTTTGTTTTTAATGTATTTGTGTATTTATTATATGTGTATAAACTTTTGAAAGCTTACAGAGCAATTTCCTAATTTGTGTTTAATGTCTGGCAGTTATTTCATTCCTACTGACATCTCAGTGAAGGAAATGTCAGCCACTTAACAGGTAAACAAAGATAACTATAGTGTTCCTTTTATTACTGTCAGTTTATGATAAACACTTTAGGCTCATCATATAAGTAACGATTTACGCATTAACTTAATCATACTTCCCTACAGGAAAGAATTGAATATAACAAGTGACTACCAGATGGTACTGGTAATAAGGTGAGCTGTTCTCATTTTTTTCTGCGTATTAGCATAGTAGAAGTAGAAGTACAGTTCAACATATAATTTGGATTTTAGTATCACGTAAAGATGGTGACAAACCGTTTTTTCAAGTTTTAATAATTTTGAGTCATGTTAATAACTTCACTTATACAATTTTCTGAAGTGATTTGATTTTTTTTTTTATAGACTTGTATAGCCATATAACTTGTATGTCTACAAACATTTTTGGTGGAAATACCAGATTTCCAGATTATGAAAATCGAAAAACACCGATTTCCACAATCTGGAAAGCGAGATTCCCGCAGGAGGATTACCACCCGCGAGAATGTCAGAAAGACCTATAGCGGTCTTTCCGACTTTGTTAAATCTCGCCCTCTGAATATTCTAAATTTTACCAGTGTTAATTAAAGACGCTGAGGCTGCTGTATAAAGGAAACATTGTTCAAGCAGTTCGATCTTAATCTGTAAAACTGTCCAGGAGGAAGATGGCTTCTTGTATACCCATCACAGCCAGATCACAAATAATTAATATTTCTGAGCATCTATAATAAAACAAAAATGTGAATCATTGTCATTTATATAGTCTATAAAAAAAATTTCAACCTCCTGAGAAAATGCATTGCAGACTAATAACAAATCATTAGTATTTCTAGCATGACATACAACATAATTACAGAAGGGGTACAAGGTGCCATAGATATGGGACTCCTCCCATTAACCCATTAAAAGTCTGCATAATATAGGGCAGGGGCTTCCTCCATAGCCATCCCACATCTCTGGCGAAAGAATTAATAGTAGTTATGAGCCAATGAAAAAAATCAATTGCCTTAATCAAACTATGACGAAGATTAGCTGAGCCGAGAAGATGGAGAAATGTGTTTACAAATACTGAACTGCCTCAATATCTTATTAATGACGGATAGATGAGTAGAGAAGGCAAACATTAAGTGTTGCCAATATGTATCCATCGTTCTAAACCAAATTCTTACATTTAGAAAGAAGATACATTGTATCCCACAAATAAAGATGTATATTTAATCATAGCAATAATGAGCACATTTTTCCATCTATCCCTTGCAAATCTCTAGTGTGATCTTTGTAGACAAAGCAATTATATTCTCACTTTGTTGTACAATGTCCATCTCTTTCATGTGTGCAGTGCCTGCAAGCATGTTAACATAACCATTGGTTGATTTGCACATTAAATGAATAATAAATGAGTAATAAAATGATTCTATTTTGAAAAGTAGATGCACTTATAGACATCTAGGAGTCTAGTGAATATACCCAATTGACTCTGCTACAAAGTGATGAAAATTGTCACTAATTGATTTTGCCATGCATATTCACTCTGCTAATAATGTCTCTTGGCATGACATATGGTTAAACATTGCAATGTGGTTAATTGTACATGTTGCTAGGTTTTGATATTTTAGAGTTACATGCAACTCTGAAAACGAAAATGTACAAAGCAAAAGACCTTAACATTCACTTTGTTGGAAGGTTGGAGAGCAAATTACTGCAAGTTTGATGTTGAATTCAGTACTGGTTTAAATTTATTTTTAACGGCTGTAGTAATATAAAGACTTCACTGAAAACTTCCACTGGACTGTCTGATTGCTCTTCGGTGTCTGAAAAAAATGAGAGTACAGCTACAAGATCAAATTATCTGAGACTTTGTAGCCTGCTGCTTTTCATAGGCTAGTACAGTTAAATAATATGATCATTTCTTGCTACTTGGGGTCTGACCAACTAAAATCTCAGGCACCTCAGGCTTGTAGTGTGAGCTTTTTACACTTCCCCAACACTAGGTCAGAGCAGCAATGAGCAGAGGGGATTGGAACAGTTGCAAAAGGAGCTGTGAGCCAGCAATCCACCAGCTCATAACAAGTATTTCAACTAATTCTAAATAAATAAAGATAGAAAAATATAAAACTGAAAGAAAGAAGCTGTTGCTGAATGCATCATTTCATATATGCAAAGGAGTGAGAAATGCTGAGTGAGAGGCAGTTCATAGTGAATTTAAGAAAAAGGACATAACTGGAAACAAATGTAATATATGCAGTACATTTTTCAGTGCAACAGGGGCAAGGATTGGAGATTGGATGAACTATGCAATCACTCATGGCTCTCTGCCTCTACAATCAAAAGGAGGTAAGAAGCCTTCAGATGGACAGCTCATGAGGCAGGGAATTGAGTATTGATTCAGTTGTTCTATAATGCATCACAGTACAGTTCTAAAATGTTCAATACCTCAATGTAACTGGAAAATAGTTGCACAATTGCCATGTTCTAATATGCATAGAATTTCATCACTTTAGTCATGCTTACTTTTCACAGTCTGCAAGCAAACATTGCTCTCAGCTATGTATATTTATGTATAGCCGATTCTACATGCATTTAATGGGAAAATCTAGTGTGAAAGGAAGAGCTGTAAGTGTAGTGAAGTCTGTATGCCAGTCCTGTGTGGGATAATAGCCTACAGACTGTCAGTATCCATAGTAACAAGCAGTGAATCAGTAAGTATCTCTGATAAAGTAAGGAAGTTTTATTTATCACATTGGGAAAACATTTGGAAAAATCAATGGCATATTGCATACAAAACAATATATATATATATATATATATATATATATATAAAAATATAAATTGAGTATTACAGAGTGCACATCAAACTCTAAGTTTATTTACAATATAGATAATATACAGAGTAAAGGGCACACTGTGTGCTGTACAGAGGAAAACAAAGTCATGTTTCCTGGGATTGATTCAACATTATAAGGGACAATCGATCCCTCTACAGATCTGGAAAGGTATAGCAATCGAAACAGTTCAAAAGGTTCTAGAAGGTACCAGACTTCCAAAAATGTTCTCCTCATAAAATAATCATACAACTGCCGGTTCAAAAAAAACTATGATGCCCCTTCATTTCATGCCTTTTCATAAAGGAGTGTTAAGTATCTTCAGGTGTTGCCAGTCCACTAGTCAATGAAGGATTGGTTCCTCCTGAGTGAGTACAGTTTAGTGAGCATCCTGGTCTTTACTAGCAGTTTTCTCAACTGATCCTGGACTTTGCTGTTGGTTACTTATGTGCTGCTGCCCTCAGAGAAGCTCCTTTGTTTAATAGCTGCGGGCAAAGGAGGGAGAAGAGGATCTGAGAGAAAAAAACAGATAACTGGAACAACAAAAACAACTCTTGAATATCCACTAAAGACTGTAGCAGAAGGCTGAAACAGGAACCACTAGTGACAAAACAAATTCTGAAACCAAAATAGAAACGGTAAACTAGACAGGACAAGAGGTAGCAGCAGGAAAATTCAGGGACTGCTAACAAGTGTCATGTAAAGGTCAATTGCCAGTGAAACAATGACTACTATCTGAAATAACATTAGCAACGTAATTCCATGCTCATCAGATTGAATCTGGCTTCCTTTTATAGTAAGCAAATTCCAAATACCCATATGTCTTTGTGCAGACATGTGCAAAACTACACTACCCAAGGCACAGAATCTAAGGCACACTCCTAGAGCCCCTGCAACGAGGTTAGGGCTTTGCTACGGAATGTGTCTAGGTCACAACCCCCGGGAGTGTGCTGTACAGTGGTGGTTCTTGCGGTAGCACAGGAGTCAGGATAGGCGTTACTAGGTTAGAGTCTTGGACTGGCAAAAGGTCAAAGGGCAAGCGGCACAGATTCGGAGTCTTTGAACAAGTAATAGGTCAGAGCAGGCGGAAGGTCAACGTGCTCGAGGTAACAGGCCGGGTCATACACAGAACAACTTTAATAGAGTCAGAATACAGACTAGGGGCACCAGAAGAAACTTCTATAATCGGGCACAAATAATAGTGTGAGTCCCCTTTAAATAGGTGACCGATCGGGAGCGCGCACGTGGCATTGCGTTGACGTCACGACGTTGAGGCTGCAGGGATAAGAGGGAGCGGGTAAGCCGGTGCCCGCGGCAGGAGCGGGTGGAGAGGACATGGGAGCACGACGGAGGAGGACGCTGCGGGCCGCTTGAGGAGCCACCAGTAAGTTTCATTACAGTCTGTTAAACTATTTTTACGATCTATTGTGTAATTTACTGTTGCTTAAAGATAATGAATGACAGCTGCCTTATGAATATACAATATAAAAGGTTACAGTTACAGGGAAGGCTAATTATGGGCAGCAATATGTATTTCTTGTTACATGTATTTGTGACAAATATATTTCCTATGTATCGCCTGCGACACATATTTTGGTTAATGCAGATACTTGTTCAAACTGGTATTGCATTACTGTATCAGGTTTACCCTCCCTGGTAGGCAGTTTTTCTATACTTCTTAGTGACTAAACAGGGAATTCCCATAGCAAATTCGTGATCGCATCAGTATTCCCATAGTGAAGTCAGTAGCCGTCTATTGTGTAGTGTGCAGCCGTCGTTAGCTGGTGAATTTGCCACATTGCAGAGTTTGCTGAATAACCAAATATGGGGAAGTGGCAAATTCACACCTTTACAATTTGGACTTTGATAAATAACCCCTTAATGTTGATGCAGTAAAGTAGCAGGAGCTACAAAGTTTTAATTGCACTTTGGCTCCACGGAAATTCCTTTTGCTATAAGAATTAAAGTGGTTGGAACTGTGCACAATAATAAGCAGTCCATAGGTAAAGACAGCTACAAACATCTTTATATGTGTGTGATGTTCAGTAACAAGTTGCACAGAGACAAAATGAAAAAGACAAATCTATTAGCATATCTATAAAGCTACATATTACAGCAAGGAGACCAGACTTTACATCCTGTACCCAGCACACCAGGTGTAGTTTTCTGTACAATTTGCCCCCGTTCCCACCTAAAGATTGTTGCATGCACATTTCTTGGTAAGTAGGGTTAACAACGTTTGTTTATACCGAAGATGAATATGTTTTGAAGAATGTGTCATAGTGATTCACGGGAACGAAGGACGGACCTTTGCATCTTTATTGTATCAAGTGTACCCACCTCCACAAATGTGCCACAATTATCTTTTTAGTTTTTTTAGCTGAGCCTAATTTGTACTGTGGGAAAAATGATTGTTGAAGTATAAGAATGCAATGATGCTGCTAGCTATGACTCAGAGCTGGTTTGTCCTGATAAATCAATAGCAGGCCAATTACATGTTGAGGTTTTTGTCTTTTTTTTTTGTGAATATATAAATGAGGACTGGACAGCCAATTTTATAACTCCCACATAGTCCAGTTTGACATCATATATTTAAACTGCTATTGTCAGTATGCATGTCATTCATTTAGTCCTTTGTGCTACAAGGCAGTTTACATCCCTGCTGCTACCCAGTACGATAAGCACATAAGTACGCCTTCTCACCATCATCCCCCTACTCACCTGTATTGTTAAGGTCATAAATATCATTTAAGTTGTTTTGCCATTTTCTCAGTTATTACTAATCACTGAAGGTGAGTTTACTGATAACAAAAAATGTCCTTTTTTTTAAAGTACCTAGAAAGATATGAACAACAAAAGAGAAATCATTCACCTTTTTTTGAAATTAAAATAGACAGTTACATAAGGGGAGTTCCACATACTTGTTTCACAGAAATAAAAAAGTATACTGCTATAATTAGTGCAAATAATATATTCAATATACTTAAGGATACTGGGGCTTATTCATCGACTGTCAAAGTGAATTCTCATCAATTAGGGTCATTGCGCTCCGATAGTCATGAACAATCTACTCGTTATATATGTATGTATAATTTTTATTCACTAAACAGACGATTCCCACAGTAAAGACACACAGTCAGTAGCTGTCTCTTGTGCAGTGTGGCTGAGTCAGTCAGACATTAGGAGCTCTATTAGTAGAAGCCCCCTAATTCACCACTTTAATCTGGTGAAGTAAAACTAGCAAATGCAGCTCAGTACGCCTTGTCGAGTTCGTTTCTGTAACAGACTTCAATGCTTGATGAATAGACGAATTACCTGTGCACAAGCTTGCAAACTGGTGCGAAGTGCTCCGTAAGTCTGCGACTGTCGCAAGCTGTGAAGTTAGTCTTGAATTCACTACATCTCAAAGTTTGCTGATTACATGAATATGGGCAAATGGCGAATAAATATGAATTCACACCTTTACGCGACTATTTGGCCTTTTGTTTATATGTGTCATAGATCCCGGGGAAGGGAAAAATGTGTAGCTAAATATGTAAAAATTAATCTAATAAACAACTATAATTGGCCACTCCCAAAGATTCTATAATGGAAAAAAGTACCCATACTAGTACATAACATAAAATGTGGGCTGAATAACTTAGCTTATTCCCAGTCTGTCTTATAAAGCTCAGAAATATCTGTTCTCCACTGTATTGTTAGTAGGAGAAAATCAATTGTAAGTATGATTCTCTTATGAAATTAAAGATTTATTAAATAATCATAGTTAATATTTAACGTTTGAAATTTTGCCTGGAGTATGAAATATCAAAACATTTATATATCCTAAAAGTTTGCTTTATCTCTGGCTATGTGGGGATCCTACCAGCAATCAACAAGTCATGTAATATTATTATACCTTTCAGTGGCCAGTAGCCCCATACCTCTTGCCACAACTAATTTAGTGGAGGCTAGTCTTGAGATCAGTTGTTCCAGATAAATACTGAAACTATAGTTGAGACTTTTGTAAAAAAAAAAAAAAAGTGAAAGGTATACTGGGGAATTGTGAAGTAAGGCTAAAAATGATTAATTATATTAATTCTGCCCTATGATGATGGTTAAAGATGGGCACAAGACACTAAGTGCAAAATTTACCAAAGTCAAAAACGATTTTTGTTTGTTTTTTCAGCCACCTTTTGCAGTGAAAATGGGCGAAAAGATCAAAAATTATGTTTTCGACCCTTTTTGCCCCTATTTTTTGCCCATTTTTCGCCACATATATATAATTTTCATAACATGCCCGTTTTTGCTGCAAAAAACAACTGAAAAAGTCAAAAAAATCACCCAAGTATAATGCTCCCCCAAGTATAATGCTCCCTCCACTTTTGAATCGAAAAACTGGTCTTTTTTGACATACCCAAGTATAATGTTCCTCGTAAGTTTTCTGTGCCATCTATTCTGTTCCTGATGCTTGATGTAGTGTGGGCACGTGAAGAGCGTCACCACGCTTTCAGACAGCATGCTGCACGCACCGTCCGCAAGGACCAGCGAGACATGTCAGCAGCGCCGCTCATAGGAGAGGCTCCCTGAGCCACCAATGGTAAGGGTAGCGCCGCCTACTGCTTCCTCCCCCTCAACG
>JAKJJM010088996.1:0-12564 GCA_021901965.1 Pipa carvalhoi
TCTCTCCCTCTCTCTCTCCCTCTCTCTCGCGACTCTCTCTCTCTCTCGCGTCTCTCTCTCTCATCTCTCTCTCTCGTGTCTCTCTCTCCCTCTCTCTCGTCTCTCTCTCTCTCATCTCTCTCTCCCTCTCTCTCGCGACTCTCTCTCTCTCTCACGACTCTCTCTCGCGACTCTCTCTCTATAATTTTGTTTATCAACAAAATGTGTTGTTCTTGAATGACTGTATCTGAATGCATATTATCTTATTAATAACAACCATAATAATAATAATAATTAGCAGTTTGTTGTGCTTTTACAAATTTTCCATAACGTTTATGAAAAAAACATTGCAATCATGTAAAAATGAAAGCACTCAATCTTTTGAATAGAACAATCCCCAATATTTTTGGTATGTAGTCATTTACTCAAAGCTTCCCATTGTATTTTAAACCCCCCTCCCTACATATAAGAATATACTTTCCCAAACTAAACACCTTCAGCTATCTAGGAATACCAGACTTGTTGCCAAGGATGCAGATTTCTGGATGAAAATCCTCATGAAAATCAGTGGTTTTGATCCTTAACCTAAACGGCTCTTCAGCCACCGCACTGTGACTCGCGGCGCCTCTCCCTAGCCACGCCCCTTCATAGCCTCGCCCATGACCACCAACACTCCTTCTCATTGGACGTCAGCAGGTCATGGAATCGGGTGCTTGCGCTCCTACACCTTTGCGGCTCCACAGTGATCAGTCGGCAGTGGAGGAGGGAGCGAAATGACTCCCTCCTCCTCAAAGTTTCCCCATCATTGTCCTAAAGAATTATAAAAATGTAGAGTCAAATATAGTTTCTGAAAAGAATCAATATGTGAACCACAAAACCAAGTTGATTATGAGACAGCAATATGTCCACTGGTGCTCACGTAGTACAATCTGGGGGAATTGGAATTAGGATCAATTTTCTACAATTATATGCAATGGCATTTAAGCTAAACCGTTGTGCCTACGCCATTTGGTTGTCTCTTAATTAATTGTTTCTAAATTTGTGATACTTAATATTGTAAGCAATCCTTGTTTGTCTAATATGATGAGCCTTTTGGGTTAAGAGAATGGGTCTTTAAGTGCAACTGCATGTAAGCAACCTATGTATTAATCAAGAGTTGATTAAACTATGAATTATCTTTTTTGTCACTTTGTACAAGGTGGGCCATTTATATGGATACACCTTAATAAAATGTGAATGGTTGGTGATATTAACTTCCTGTTTGTGGCCCATTAGTACATGGGGTGGGGGGAACTTTTCAAGATGGGTGGTGACCATGGCAGCCATTTTGAAGTCGGCCATTTTGGATCCAACGTTTGTTTTTTCAATGGGAAGAGGGTCATGTTAAAACCAAGCACACCATTGTTTTTCTTGTGAAATTCCCAATAGGTTTGATGTGTCACATGACCCTCTTTTCAATGGGAAGACGGTAATGTTAAAACCAAGCACACCATTGTTTTTCTTGTGAAATTCCCAATAAGTTTGATGTTTGGGGCTAGTGGAAGATGGAGGGGCTAGTGGAATCCATTTCTAAGCAATTACTGGTCGAGGGCTATGTTGGAAGCAATGGGGGTCCTGTTTAGAGCCCTGAGGACTGTGAAGGGTGATATTTTTTTGAAGAGATCAAGGGATCCGGGGGAAGAAGTGGAAAATCAAACACACATTCAACACATAATCTAGGTTAGTATTGACCATTGTGAATCATTATGTTGTAGGTGAATCAGGTAAAGTGCAGCATTGCTATAGAATTTCACAATTTTACAGTTTATTGCTAACTACCTCATAATGGTGGTTTTGTGTTTTTTTTAAAGCAGATCTAAAGAACTGAATATGTAAGAGTTCATAATTTAAAACTCTCCTGAAACAAAAATGTAGTATAAAAATGCCTAATTTTAATAGGTCAGATGTGCATAAAAAATGTATGTTTTTCTTTCAATAGTTTCTGCAGACCTATACAGACTTATTCAACATTTATACAGACTTCAGTGTAAGAGTGCAGAAGCAAAGCCAGAGGGCACCATAAGTAATACACACTTGCAATGTGGGATCCATAAGGAATGTGTAACTGTAACTGAAGGTCTGTGATCCAGGTCTCATGGGAACTAAAACAAATGCTGTTTACTAAAAGCCGTTGCTTAAACACCACAGAAAAGAAATAATCATGTCAAATTCTCTTGTCAAAAGTCCCAAAATACACCTGTATTTGAATGGGCTAAAGGATAAAAGCCACATGAAAATGGTCTGATAACATCCTGTTTATTGAGTTGAAAAAGTAGTTCCACTAAGACCAACATGTCCTAAAACAGTTAAAGAGATTTGGACAATTCAATGATATAGTACAGGGGTCCCCAAATGCCGGGCTGCGGACCACTGTCGGTTCGCGGGCCCCTTGGGCCTGGGCCACATGATGGAGATGTGCACACAGGAAACCCGTCAACATCATGCAGCTGGCAACACGCATTGCCCCGCCGACCCTCCCACCAGTCCCTCAAACCTTTACTGGATCGGGGAACTGGAAAACCAGTCCCCAATACAGTATAGGTTGGGGGCTGCTGATATATTAAATCCTTAAAAAAATAAAAAAGACATAAACTCATACATAGTTACTATATATTCAATCTGTACTTCCAAAAATTCTAAATTGCGTCTATAAAATATGACATTTAGCTTTAAAATTGGCATTTCTGGGGCACTTCCTGAATAGGTATTATCTAAAGCACCATAAAAAATATTGGGACTGTGTGCTATCAGTAAGGGTAGAAACAAAAACAGACAAAAAGCAATACTATTCATGATAACATTCAAAGATAACATTTGTACACATGCTGTTGTTAAATACATAATTCCCAAATAATTTTTGTTACTGGTTCTTTAATAAAACGTGTCAGAATCCTGTCTATTCTATTCTTGACAGAAACATTGAATGTTAAACATAATTTTTATTTAAGTGCTGCTAGGGTCGCTAGCAGAATTGTTATCTTAATTGTTAATTAAAAGGAAATATTCGAGTAATTAATTAGCAGTTGATGTTGACAATAAAGAAGAAATTGGTGGGATATGAAAGAGTGAAGTATTGGCTTGCAGAAGAGAGTGACAGGACAGGAAGTGAATGCAGATTACTCTCGAATAGTATCGTACATACATCAGATCATTTCCTTTTTATAGACAAAGATCCTAAATCAAATAAATCTGGACACACTGGACCATTCTTACATCTACAATCCTTAATCCTTTGTCCAGATGATTTTTTTTCTAGTGTTATTTGCAAAAAGATGAGTCCCAGCATGTTATAAACTAAAAGATAATTGAAAATGCAAATAGGAAAGATGATTTACTGGTGATGTTTATGCTGAATGTTTTCACATGCCTCTAGAAATGAATTATAGTTTTTAAAACCTTTTAAAATGCAGTTTAAAAACCTCTCTGTCACTAGCAATGCATTATATTCCTCCCTGCTTTATGTAAAACTGTCATTGCCAGCTGATTTAAGAAAGACTATGACATTTTCTTATCATGATTGAATATTTTTTAGCCTTTGAGTATGGCAAAGGGATCAGGCAATAAATGAATATTTGAACCAATTAACTATTTTACTCCCATTATGTTGTTCATCTAGTTGGCTGTCTCTTTAACCTAGGACATTTTACTAATACCATTTAGGGCCTCATTAACAAAAGTCTGCATTCACCAGTTGAATTCACCTCGCTGCAATTCGAGTCGCATTGCCAAAATAGACGCAAATTGACTTCTTACTATTGACTAAATTGAGAATACACTTGCCGAACAGGTGGACAGCGGCAAACACTGTTGCATATGTAGTGTGGTGTGGTCAGTCAGATAGAAGTAGGATGAGAAGTCATGCAGAGTGAGGCGAATTCTACACATGAAAGACAGTGACGTCAGTCTCATCATATCCCACTAACTGTATTCTGTGAATATTATATCTATCTTTATGTCACCTTGTCCCTAGGTCATGTTGTCACTTAGTCACAATCGCCATTGTCACTTTTGAATGAATAGTCGCCTTACGCAACACTTGAGCTCTGCCAGCAACCCCCCCAATTCTTCAATCTGAAGTGGCAAAGTCAAACAGGTGAATTTGGAGCAGTACATCTAGTCGCATTCGCACCTTTGCACCACTCCTCCGCTTAGTCAATAGTAGAAGTACCTGTGCACGCGCATGCAAAGTGATGCAACGTGCTCCATAAGTTCATGACTCATGTGGTCGCCTGAATTGTTCACATATTTGCCACTTTGCAGAGTTTATTCAATAAACAAACATGTGGAAGTGGAGAATAGACACAAATTCACAGCTCAACATGACTATTTGGACTTCTGTCAATAGGGCCCTTAATCTTTTACATTTGATTCAACATTGGACCAACCAGTTAATCCAATAAATGAACCCATCTCCTTCATGAAATATGCTCAAGCCTCAGATTTACAGTGCACTAATGTTAAGGGCTCTTGGTTACCCTTCATAAAGCACATGCACCATATCACAGGAAACATAAAAAACCTGACATAAAAGCACTTAGCTTATTTTTATTGTGCAGAGTCTTTAGTGTACAACATTCCACTGCACTTCTAAGCTTGTCGTGTGGGATAGCAGTGGCTCCACAGCAGTGACATTACCGGCACACCACCTACTAGTTTCTGATTGGCTGTACACAGGTGATGTTCTAGCCCAAAGTCAGTGTTTATGATTTAATATACTCTTACGCCATCAGTTTGCCCTTCTCCTCTATCTGTGCATACTTTAAAGTGTCTATAAATGTTCACATTTTAGAGTCACTTGAGGTGTCCATGGTTTTACCTTCTTCAATGTCCATTTTTTTATTGTGCATTTCTTTTAAAGTCTACATGTTACTTATAGATAAATCATAATAATGCTCAGTATTCAACTTCTCTTACATCCCAAAATGCTGCGGTCAGCTGTTCAGGAAGAAGCCAGATGAGGATTGACAACTCTTGAAGCTGACAAGATGGGCTACTTGCTAAGGATGAGCCCATCAGCTAAAAGCAGGAGCGCTTGAGTAGGTGAGGTCAGGAACAGGCAAAGTCAATAGGCTGGCAGCAAATAAGCAGAACCAATGGACAGGTTGAGGTCAAGGTCAAACAGCACAAATCACTGTCGGCAGGAAAAGGTCAAGGGTTGGACAAGTCGGAATCCAAGCCATGCACAGGGCGAACCAATAACTGATTGCCAGAAAATAGAGTTTGTATCCTAATGTCCTCTTGATGCCCTAATATGTGAATTTGGTGTGAAGTCACTTCTGCTGACATCATAGTACCAACCACAATATGTTGCCAAAAATCTGAAATCTCAACACAATAATGTTAAAAACACCAGTCACAAAATGTTGCCAATTCTGTCCTAGTACAACAGAAGTATATTGGTATCAAGGGCCAGATTCCGTATGCTCCAAACTTCTGCGGAAATGACCGCTGAAATAGTCGCGGTCACGCTTCATGCACTTCAAGAACAGGCGAACAAAGTGGCCTCGCAAAGGCATTTCCGCGAGTGTTCGGAGCATACGGAATCTGGCCCCAAATCCTGGAACACATAATTTACCTCTGATGGCTTCTTAGGATGTATTTAGGAACAAAAGTAGGCCCAAGCTTTCAGATTTTTAAGAATGGGACAAGAAAGTGGGCCTTGCCTGAATGAGATCACTTGTGACACAGACACCGGGCAGGACCCAAAAAGGAACAGCATATAGTTTACTTAACACACTGCTTTTCCAAATAATGGGAGGAAAACCTAACTGAAGGAGTCTGTGGTTAATATTAAACTTGCTTTTTATTCTGGGTAACTAATATTAGTAAGTAGGATTATTACTTTTATTTTTTATTAAGTATCACTGATCAGTAAATTGTACACTTTAAAAATAGTTTTACTTCTATGCTTTATTTTGAAGACACGATTTACATCTATGTCAGTCAGTGTAAATTAGCATGAAATTATTGTTTTTTTTTCCACAAATCATTTTTCAGGGAAAATTCACCATTCTTTATATAAACATTGTGATGTGATCAATGTATTAATTAGTGGTATGAAGCATACCCAATTTTTAATTTCTTTTCTTTTTGACTACTGTTTGTTAATTGTAGGGTAGTGATTTTTGTATTGTAACCAGAATTAGCGTACACTGGAGACTGGTTTTTGAAAGACTAAATAAAATTGTTGTAAAATAACTCTACAAAAGAAAGATAGAAGGTAGTAGGTGTAACAGAGCCATACTGTTCTTATGTTTATGTTCATACCTGCGCCCCGCTCCAGCATCACTTCCTCTGTCTTCACTGTCTTCCCACACTGCCACACAGAGGTGGCGCTCCGTGCGGGGAAGCCGAAAGTCCTGTGTTTGATGGACGTGCATTGTTGCTAGGCACCGCTGGTGTGGTAGGAGCTTTAAATTCTGTGTCTTTTAATGCATTCACTGCTTGAACATCAACTCCATTTAGGCTCCTGTGTCCCTACCTTTACCCTAGTACCTGAACCTATCCTAGAAAGCATTCCTGTATTTACCCTGTCCATGCTCCTGATCCTAGTTGTCTGTGTAATCCTTAAAGTGACAGCACCTATTGCCATGTACTACTTAAAGTGACAGCACATATTGCTTGTGTCTGCTTAGAGATGGTACCTGTTGCTTGAACTGCCAGTCTAGCTACCACTAATAGAGGGTGAGCATGGGGGTCATGAACTCGGATTCTCCTTGCCACAAAGGCCATACTCCCTTGCAGGGATTAAGGGTGAAGACCAGAGGCTCCTTAGACTAGAATACAGTTAGTGGGATATGATGAGACTGACATTACTGCCCACTTAGTCAATCCTGAGAAGTGAATTTGCGTCTATTTTGTGGATGCGACTCAAATTGTAGCAAAGCGAATTTGACAGGTGAATTCACCCTTTAGTCAAGGAGGCTCTAGGAAGAATTCAAATATTTTAAATTTCTATGAGCTTTGTAGCTCAGAATAAGATGTACAGTATCCTTGCATGAATGTCACAATTCCTCCTGACCATATTTAATTACCATGAGTCCCCGATCACCAACATTAACTTTTCTCAACTGGATTCAATTTACAGGAGAAGTATGCTAATGGATGAATTTCTGAGGTCTAGTATGTGAGTATGAACAGAGAGGTTTTAGAAGCCTCTGCTTCTAAGGGAAATCAGGATTAGCATGCAGCAATCTGCATGTCTGATGGGTCTGATGTAAAAAGTATTTTTTAATTACCAAAATATTCTGGTGTAATATGCTCCAAGAGAACTTAAAGGAGAACTAAATGCTATGTACAATAGGGGTGATTCTTTGTGGTGGGGAGGGGAAAATACTTGCCAGTAGGGGTTTTATGCTCCAGTGCTGCCTCCTGCTTTGTATAATATGCTGATTTGTTTTTCTCTTTACAGTGATGCAATCCTCTTCACTTTCTGTTTCCTGTTGGATTTTGGAACAGGAAGTGAAGAGGATCACATTGCTTTGAAGAGCAGAAGAAATCAGTATGTTATACAAAGCAGGGGGCAGCACTGAGGCATAAAACCCCTACTGGAAAGTATTTCCCCCTTCCACTTTCAGAATCTGCACCTAGTATAAACAAGCATTTAGTGCTCCTTCAGTTTCATGAAGTTCTGAAGTGTTCATAAGGCTTGAAGTAAACTATAATTACTGCAATTATTAAGAAAGCTTTCACCAATGCATCATTATTTACAATTCAGAAGAGTTTTTTTTTTATACTGAAGAAACAAAAAGTATTACCTGACTGTCTGTCTGCTTGATCTCACTCATACTGTGCTGTGTAGCCAGTGACAGAACAGAAAGGGGACAAAAAAGCAATCAGCCAGGTAGAGCACTGCTATGTTCGAAAATGTGGATGTGCTACAGACCGCTATTGATTTTGAAATAGCACTCTGACTGCCAATCTATTCTGTTCTGTACCTTTAGCCACTGGATAGATACCAGTGTTTTCAGTATGAAAGACAAGCACTTCTAATTTTATATGACAATGCCTTAGAAAAGCTTTCTTTAGTAACAATAAAAAAAAGTTTTAGGAGGCTTGTTCTAGGAGTACTGTCACTGCATGTACTGTATGTAGAGCATAGTCCTTTTCTCATTCTCTTATCCACTTAGATATTTTCATTATTAATGTGTGGTTTAATACTCACACCTGTGCTTGGTATGGGAATTCCTCACAATGTCAATTGACCATTGCAACATACAGGTTCATGTATGAACAGTCACATGTATGAATAGTGTCAAATAAAACTAATGTACTCCATGGTACTGAGCAGAGTAACTATGCAATTATCAGTGTAAACAAGGAAGTAAATACATGTTAGTGTGCCCTGTTTGCCAAGTATTGTGTGTGGCTCTGTGATTTCTTATGGCAACTCTAGCCAAATAAGCATCTATGCAACTAGTGGAAACCCATTCTTGGCCAGTTCTCCTTGACTAGGAGATGCTGCTGCTGAGAAAGAAGAGAGCTCTTGGGCATGGGAAATGAGACTCCTGAGGTTTTATACTGGATAGACCTCTGAGTATTCCTGTGATGTTCTAAAAACATTGCAATAAAGTTATTTTGTTAATAACTTGTAGCAACCAAATCTGTGAGAAACTGTGTGCATAATCTACCGTTCTCCTTCCGGTAACCTGTGATAGCAGTTAGCCTGGGGAACATTAAGAATATAATAGGCCCTGTATATGTGTAGATCCCATGGTGTACTGTGGGTAATTTACACACAAGAAGTTAGTGCTTATACAATTACTACTCTAACTTGGGTGCCAGAGCAGAACACTATTATCTCACATTCCTCCCTGGAACCAGTAATTATTGAGAAACGCAGCAGTGTATAATAAAAAAAAATCCTTTTCTAGTCTAGCTCACATGGTTCCACCCATGTATGGGTATGGTGATCCTTAATATTAGACAAACCCTTTCGGATGCACACAATAAAAACTTAATGAAACTAAGGTTTAAGAAATGTTTAAACAATATATATGGGTTTAAAGATTCTTGTGGATAGCAGAAGTACTCTTCATTGGTGCACTTTCAATATCCTAATGTCTGTCTTTTAGGATATTCTGTATACAAGGACCACTGTAGAAATGAGAAAATATGCTAACAATCATTTTTGTAGCAGGGGCCCTGAATATGGTGCTGTGGTTGTGATTATGCAGTGACCAGTGACGTGGGGCCTAGTGACCTCAGTGGTTGAACTTGTCAAGGTGCCTCCTCTGATGGCTCCCACAATCGCGGTGCAACTAGCAATTTCAAAAATAAAAATAAAAATGTACAAAGAAAAATAATAAAGTGTGAGCTGGTGTTATATTAGCTCAAAGGAATTACCTCTTGTCCTTTGATCCACAGACTTGTGCTTCCCAGATGGAGTGTAACTGCAGCAGCAAATAAAGTTCAGAGAGATGTTGCTTTTCAAAAACAAATACGAAGTTTTATTTCCTTTAGCAAAGTCCAAAAAACAGCAAAACAGTTCTTTCCGTACATCAACATAAATCCAAAGTATATTTCATAAGCAGATTATTCAATCCTATTTCAGCTCAGTGTTAGGCCTCAGTCCTGAGGTATAATCCTTTGCTGAAGTAGATTCCCTTATCAGAACTCACATGCTCTGCTAGATGTGCTTGCTATTGCTCCCATTGCACAAAATGACACTTTTGCTTCATTTCACAGGATTATATAATATCTCTGAACTTGAGAACACACCCAGATCAAGTTACATTATAATTATCTTAACAGCAGTTAAAGGTAGATTTTACTTATTCCCCTAGAGATCTCTATAATCAAAGGGAAACTTACTTGAATGAAATTTAAAGGCCAAATTAACAGAGCTACTACATTTCATAGCGTAACTCCAGTACACTACTATTGGATCCCCTTCTAAATTTAGGTGGGTTATATCCACATGCTTTTAAACTCCCTTCCTCTTTACTTGTGTGAATTGGGGGGATATGTAGGTAAAACTCTGCAGGGATAATCCTTTGGTGGGGTAAATACTAAAAAAAATTACAAGTGTAACACTATTTTAAACATGTTCCTTGCATTTACATCCACATACACTTTTGGGATGGATTTCTGCACACAGCTTCACTCAGTCTCTCAGGGGATAGGCCCTGCTTACATTAGGAATAGTACCTGTACCTCGTAAACTTCTAACACAGTTTCATATCTCAGCATTTCAGCACATCACATAGCATCACTTGTGCATAGTTACTCTCCCCGTGTAACAATAGCCAGGCCACTCTAGGCTCTTGCAAGGCATCTTACCTCTTGGGAATTACCGCAGGGGAATCCAAGCCACCAGCATCTGAAGTGAACACCACAATGGTGCTTCTCACTGGGTACACTTCAATGTCCAGATCTGTGCTCTCCATCCTGAGGCCCTATTACTCATATGCCTTTCTCTATTGTGCTGGACTTCTTGCTACAACACCTGGGTATCCTATACTGCACTCCTTGTTTGGATTAAGCTACCCTTTCTAGTCAGGGCTAACTATCAATTCTGTAAGTGAACTATTACATTTGCTCCTTGTCTCTTTCCTGACTTTGTGGGTGTTCCCACCTCCCTGGTGGAGGCCCAAATATCAAAGAACACTTACCTGCCAAAAACATCTCCTTTTATTACCTCTGGAAGCCCTCCCAGTAATTGCATATTCATAGAACAAAGAATCTTCTGGAAATCAATACTCTTTGGTGCACTGTAATCCTTAGGCCACTATATGGGGCTAAGTGCACCTATCCTATTCCTTTGCCTAGAGCACATGGTATATACAAATGATGAAAATACAGTTATACAACTACAGTAAATCTCTGACAAATACATTTCATAAGGGAGTGGAGTGTTTCTAATATTCCCATTTCCCTATACAAGATAAATTTGCAATTGTGGGTGCTAAACCTCCAATCAGCCCGGAACCTTGTAACCATATAAGCATAAATAGGAAATTAAATAAGGGCATCATTTTTCTGATCCCTTATGGTTAAGGCTTATTTTAATCAAATGTCTATCATAAATAGTTGTTACATTTTTCTTCACACTTCAGAAGTCAAAAGGTGAAATAATAAATGTCCTAGTTCAGAGTAAACTAATTATCCTCATTATTTGTTCAAGAGGAAGAGTGACTTGACATGATTAGTTATGAGCAATACTGCGCACAGTCATGTGCATGCTCATCTGTGATTGGCTTGTAAAAGATTTATGGGGTCATTCCGGTAGGTCCGAATTTTCCGTCCCGAATTCACTTCTAGCGAACTCCCATTATAAAGTCGCGACCGCAACAATTCTCCCATTATTAAATCGCGACCGCGACAAAAAAATTGTCGCAGTCGCGACTTTATAATGGGAGTTCGCTATAAGTGAATTCGAGATGGAAAATTCGGAGCTACCGGAATGACCCCCTTAAGATTCTGGCAAGAAGTTGTTAAGTCATTTGCCTCAATTAATTTCCAGATGAGAATGTATTGGCTGTAGGTGAGTTGGCATACATTTCATGTGTATAAATAGGAATATTGCACACAATAAGTCCTCACAGTTTACTGTTTAATAGAAAATAAAATGAATATAATCTTTTTTATAAATAGAGCATGTAAAAGCACAGCAATTTTAGTATGGTAAAATATTGCTGTTAAAATGCCATCATGGAAAAGCTCTTAAAATGATTATGACACGTCTAACTGCTGATTATGCAGACAATTGTACAGGATGTATAAAACACATAGACAAAATATAAATATTTTGTCTTACCTTGGTGGATATAGTTTTACCATTTCCATATTTCTTTCCTCCCAGAATTCCTATTTATTAACCAAAGGTCCCGTTGGCAGTGATATTGAAACATCAGCAGCAATCATACCTCGGAAATTCAGGGATGCATAATACTTATTACAGAGCTGCACAGAAGTCTCTGGAGTAACACATAATGTATATGATACCATCTTTATTATTAAATAATTTAAATTATTTAAATGGCAGCTATATAAGGTTGTTTATATGATATGGATAGTTAGAGTTTATAATACTTCACACGCTGAAAAAATATTCAGGTATTGCCATTTTGAAGGAAAACATGGAATATACAAATATCTTGACACTGTAATGCTGCAATCACTCTTTTCATGCTAATGAGATATGAAATCCTTATGCTGAACTCCTAAATAGAAATTAAATTCATACATTTTGTATGGCTGCACAAAGACTAAGCTGCAAACTTCTGTGCTAGATATTAATTAGCCATGTAGCATTAGGTTTCCATATCCAGTTAATGTTAATGCATGAAATGACAACCTTATTTCTGCAACTGAATACTATAATCCAGATAAGCAAATGCTCAACCACAGAGGTTCATGTATTTCCATTTGAAATTTTCATGTGTATATTTTTATGTGTCACCCTGAGCAGCCACATGATGAAAACTAACTAAAAGTAGCCAAACTTAAAGTGCACCTGTCAGCTTGAAACAACATTGTCGACACTGCAGGCTTGTGTCGGATAGAAAGGCTGTAGGAGGAGGCGCGGATTACTTGATTGACAAG
>JAKJJM010089033.1:0-11944 GCA_021901965.1 Pipa carvalhoi
CCGCCAGCACCCCCCCCCGCGCTCGCACAAATTTTCACTCCGGGCGAGGCGAGGGGCGCAAGTTTTAAGCTCTCGCCCGGAGTGAAATTTAACCTAGGAACGGCTCTCTCCCAGTATGACAATGGGATTGTGGGTATTTCTCTCTCAGTGAAGAAGAGACTAAGTAGTGTGGTAAGCATGTATTTACCATCTATTCAGTTACCAATAAAAGGTATCACCCATACTCCACTTATCTATGCTCAGTAAACAAACTGTCTGGGTTGCAAATTGCTAATCTCAATACATATATTACAATACTAATTTTAAAACAATGCAAGGTTATGTTGGAAGTAATGTGCAATCATCAAGGGTGATACAAACTCTGGTTGAGAAGACCCTGGAAAATATTTACAAAAATGTAATTTTTCTCTTTTCTGCTAATGAACCTGATCAATATATTTTTATGACCTTTTAATGCTATTCAGAAAGTTTGCAGTGCTAAGTGATATAATAGTGAATGCATATGCAGTCAGTGCACCAATGTCAGAGATTTCCAATTACTGCATATTGCAAAAGCAGCCCATTAGAATTTACAATGACATAAAATAACTGCACAGCTTCCCATTAAAAAGAGCATGTGTATAGAGCAGTTTATAGAAAATGAGGCATTGACCATCAAAAGCAACACATGTTGTTACTTACACAGTGAGACATATTCAAACATGCTAGAAATCTACAAAAGTAGACTTAACAATCTTGTGAAATTTTTGTAGATATATAATGTATTTTCTGGGCGAATCGCTTATTGCAGTTCATTGTAATATTGTATTTGAACTTCCCATCATTTCACAACCTGCTCATTGTGTGCATGTTAGGTCTTGCTGTGCACTCAAAGAAGTCTGTTTGTAATTAACAGGTCTTTAACATTCCAATAGACAATTAACGTAAGTGAAAAGTTTTAAGTACAATTATTTTTATTTTCCTTAAAATAAACTTTATTTATAAAGAGTATTTTAATATCAAAGCAGAGAATCTAACCAAAATAGAAATAGAAGGTCTTTGGGCTAGAAGGTAGATAATATGGATCGTCCCAGCAGTATGGAAATCAAGTAATACCATGATGTGCTAGAGACATCTAGAAAATAAATGTGGCACTTCAGATTTCATATGCTATAAACATGGTTACAAAAGGATAGCCTGTATCCCATGGAAGCAAGATCTGGAATGTCCATTAGCCTCCAGGGCCAGAAATCTGTTTAAGGCAAAACTATACTTAATCAATAATGGTATTCTGCAAGTAGGGAACATGTTTATTAACAGATGGTAAAAATGAATATTTTTCCATTTTTAAAAACATTATGGTACTTTAGATAATTTGAAATGAAACTGATGGTAATGACAACTTTAATTTCACTGATTAAGATCTTTTAAAGTCATGCCTTTAAAAAAGCATATTTTTCAAAGTATAACCAGTGAAAATAAAATTAATTCTACTGTGAAAAAAAGGTGAAGGAAGGAAAAACAATTCTACAGTGTAAAGGGAAAAAGAAAACGAATAAAAGAATTTATGATATCACTTCTTGTCAATGGTGTCATAATGTTATGAGCCAAAATCATACTGCTGATTGTGTCTGGTTGCTAGCCAGAAGATGCTCCTATCACTTTAAAATCCCATCATGTCGCTCTGCTTGACCTATAGTTGATTCAGTTGTCTTCTTGTTTGCTGCTCCAGCCCTTTATGTTTTCAGCAGCTACAACTCTCCTGTGTTCCTGCTTCATGTGCTCCATTGAGTTACAGTTCTGTTGTCCTGTGTTTCTGCTTGTGAGATCCTGTGAGTTACAGTTCTACAACACCCAGTGTCCCTGTGTTACAGCTCTTAAGTTTCAGCTCAGTGTGTTTCAGTGAGTTCAGTAGTTCAGCTGTTCCCTGATTCAAAGTGTTTTAGTAAGCTACCACCAGTGGGTTGTTAACCTGGGGGTTTGTGACCTTGGAGTTCCCTCACTGAAAAATCAATACCTCCTTGAAGGGGTAAGGGCAAAACCCAGGAGCGCTAGGTTTAAGAAGTTCTAATTTCACTGTCATAAGAGGATCCAACTTCTTGTATACCTCAGGGGATCCTTAGGGAAGTTTTATGTGAGCCTTAAGTGGGCAGTAACATGGAGGCTAATCTTGACTTTATTTGAACTGGCACAAAAAGTTAACTGTTGTGGTGCCTACCAAGAGTTTTGATACAAGTATTATTCAAAAGATCAACACAGTAACTTTAGAATTCAGCAAATATCTTTGAAAGGGAAAAAGGAGTGAACCATAAAAAAAAAATATATTAAAAAACGTGCAGTGCTATCTCTGCCAGAATTCATTATTCCTAACCATTTCACAGGTGTATTTCATTATATGGTCTTTGCTCTATCATAAGAAACCTAATAACACCAAAAATGAACAACTGATTGGATCAGACAGTAATATCCTGGACTACAAAGCACATCTCAGATTACTGTTATGAGATAATAATGATTGAAAAAGACAGAAAATGGAAGAATTATAAATATGGATTGTAATTTTGAGAAGTTCATTGTCCAAAGTTTCATGTTAACCCTGAACTAATGTTGCAATCCACAGTTGCAGTAGATTTGTGTAGTTAGTTTAGGTAAAATACATGTATCTTGTAATGTATGTGACAGGTGTATTTATACTTTATTTTCCTTAAAATTTAAATTTATTAATATGGAGTAAAAATATCAAGAAATGATTATTAAAATAGTGGAATGATTGCCTAAATAATATAAACAAATTGAATCATTGATAAACAATGATTTTGTTACAGATCTCTGGTGGTTAACTGTGACTTTACATGATCCATCACAGGAATGCATTGAAGTACAGGGAAACACACACACGGGGACTGGGTGCCACTGGAGAAACCGAAGCAGCCAGCCTGTTATGCCTCTGGAGACACTGATGCATACTGGAACTGAGACAAGTGCAAGATAGTGAAGAAAACAAGAAGGAAGTAGATTCTCCTTACCACAGTGAAGGCACTAGGAGCAGTTTTGAAAGCAGAGTAAAATCAAACACAGCACAAGAGCTGACAACAATATTAGAGCGTTGTGTAACAGTGTTCTCCCTTTTTGAATCTGTTGGTACTGACATCATGTTCCCCCAACCCGGATGTGTTGGGACTAGCGAAGACCTTGCTCTTGCTGGCAGTGCATGAGCAGCGCTTATGAGAGCGGCGCTGCTCATGACAGACTTCTCCTTCAATTCATCTCACATTTTATAAACGTTATTGTACATAGCCCTTGACCCTTCACAGGTAAAAATATGCAAGCATATTTAGTTAATTAAATTAGTTTTGCATGTAAATGTTCAGTTATAATGGTTACATTAAAATATTGAAAGAAGTTTGTAATAAGTTGCATCTCTATTTTAATATACTTGATTATACTTAAACTTACTTTCAGAAGGTTCTTTAGAACGTCTTCCACTTGAGGGTTTCCTCAGCAAGCTTCTTCCTGAGGTAAAGAGGCTAGATAATTCTTCAAGGGGACTTGTTGGTGTTCTGGAACGTGAACTACTTTGACATGAATTATAAGTACTAGTAGAAACATTAACTGGCTTTCCATCTGGTAGACTATTTCTGACTGCTGAATGAGGCACTGATGGAGAATTTCTTGAGAGACTTCCTGAATGCAAAGAATCATAAGGTGGTGGTCTTTTGAGGCTTAGAGGGGTTAATGACCTACCCATGCTCACTGGAGAAGGTGAAGCAGAATGAGATTTAGGGTAACCATGGGGAGACTGTGTTCTGTACATTGTAGAAGGATGTGGAGGAGAGGATGCATGTCCAGATGAACTAGTTGCATGAGAAACAATGGTCTGATCTTTTTCTGCTTTTTGATGTCCAGGTATTTGTGATGGGACTGAAGGGGGTGAAGCACCAGCTTGTTGTTGTTTGATGTAAGACACATTTTCCAATACAGGAAGTTTTGCAACTTCAAGTGGAGTTAAAGGAGATTCATCAGAATTAGGGGAACACTGTGCTGGAGCTGGTGGAAATACCAATAATGGTGGCCTTTGAGAAAGTAAGTTTGGGAAAGGAGGTGGAATGTCACAAACTTGGCCCTTTGGAGTTGATGGCACTGAGGACTTGGTGAATTCTAAGTCAGGCACTGTGGGAGTAGCACACTGAGAAGAACAACTAATATGATCTACCTCATAAAGACATCTAGAATCTTGAAGGACATCATCAAATATTGGGTATTTCATTTCTTCATACACAGCTTCACATTGGTCTTCCTCATCTCTTTTAAAGTCTCTGAGAATATTTCCAACCATTTCTATATATACAGGTTCTTCATCCTCTCTATCAAATGCAGAACAGCTAATGTTAGATGAAGATGCTTCTCTGAACAATGTGCTCTTCATTGAGCCATGTTTTTTAATGTATGTTTCATCAAATGATGTACTTAGGTGAGTGTTTGGGTTTCTCTTCGGCTTCGGTGGTGGAATCTTCTTAGTGTATTCATCACTGTGTGGTCTTTGCTTTGTTGACACTAATAAAGAAACAAAGCATACTGTAAATACAGGCATATTTTGTAAAAAGTTCCCTTAAATAATAGAATGAAAAGTCTATGCTTAAATTCATATCATGATAACTTTGTTAAGTTTTGTTATTTTTCTATTTTTTTTTCATTACAGAAGCTAGATGCTAGTACCATTCTTAAATCCTCTATTTAAAAAAATATCTGAGTTCATTACTGACACATCCACAAGCAGCATTGTAGTGTTTTTTGTTTTTTTCGTGGCTATATAAATGTGTTTTTATAAAATTACAATTTAAAGTTTACCAGTCTGTATTGATGGAAATGCAGATGTAACATTCTTTTAGAAATATAGAATTTATCTCAGTCATAAAGTGAGATTAAACCTGCTGTGTTGGTAATGAAAGAACATGCAACATATTCACTACACAATCACGAGTAATATATAATTTTTGGAATAATTTACATAATGTAATTTTCTTTCAATGCTAATCCACTTTGTTTAACAGTTCTATATTTTTTATGATGACAATATTTGTTTAAGGCCTAAAACAAATACTACTAATATTACTAATACATAACATACATTATTAAGGGGGTACTCTAAAATTCATCAAGAATTGCTGTGTCCAGAGAGCAACTGACATATATTCCTCCAATCTCACCTTTTAAATTTCTTGAAAGAAACTATTGTATTTTGGTTCACTGTGGTGCAACTCTAATTACAGCCAAATCCTAACTCTACACAAATAGATCATGAACATTCCTGTTGTAAATGTAGATGATGGGTAGTTCATATACTGTAAATAGATGCACCCCCAAGTTTAAACAGACTTAGTTAATTCTCCTATACTATAACCTGTGTTAACAAAATTTGACCAGATAATGAATAACTGAGACTTCCATAATAAGGATGAGGGCACCTCAAGGATCTGCCCTTATTCTACTCCTGTTCTCTTGCTACACTCTTTTTTTTAGGTGACATTATCTATTCATTTGGTCTTCAGTATCACTTACATGCAGACAATACCTGTACAAACACCTGAAATCAAGAGTTGCATCTCTGTCTCAGATTAAGTCTTGTTAAAAAATAATTTATCTTTTCTCCATCAAAACCTGGTACTATTCCTACCTTTTCCATTTCAGCTGATGATGATCATTAACCCTGTTACTTTTGTCCATTGTCTCGGGGTGATTTTAACTCTTCTTTTTACTTTGATAAGCACATTGACACCACTGCTAAAAATTGTTGTTTTTTCCTCTGTAGAGATCCTTTCCTCTTACTCAAACAACTAACACTGTCAGGTATGCCCTCATCTTATCCCACTTTGACTATTGCAATGCAATTGCAATGCAATTCTAACTGGCCTTGTAGCTTCCCACCTTTCAATTACATTTTTAATTTCTTATGCCAAAATTCTCTCCCATTCTCCCCAGAAGGGACAGACTTTGCAACATCTGTCTGATCCATGGCTCTACATTAAAAATATATTATTTATAGGCTCCCACTTTTGACATTTATAGCACTTCACTTGGTTGCCCCTTCCTACATCTCATCTACATTCCCATATATTCCTTGAGTCTACTCCATTCCTCACAAAGCAATCATCTTTGTGCACCACTCACCAGTTCTGCCCCTTCCCATGTTAAACCTTTCTCTCTTGCTGCCCCATATCTCTGGATTTTTACACCTCTCTACTTTCACCATGAACAGTCCCTCAATATTTTTAAAGCAGAACTCAAATACTATTTCTTGGATCACTAGCACTGATTTTTATGTCTTTTATTCACTTTATTCTCTTTATTTTTATTTAGCTATTTATGTTTGGCACTTATAGACTTCTGACCCAGCATTTTATATTACTGCACTTATTACCCTCTAATCTGTGTATGAAAGCCTCCCTACCATTTAATTTGTAAGCTCTACCAGGCAGGGACCTCCATTATTTTGATTCATCCACTTCCTGACATTTAGGGGGTCATTCCGGTAGCTCCAAATTTTCCATCCCGAATTCACTTATAGCGAAGTCCCATTCTAAAGTCGCGAACGCGACAATTCTCCCATTATAAAATCGTGACCGCGACTAAAAAATTGTCACGGTCGCGACTTTACAATGTGACTTCGCTATCAGTGAATTTGGGACAAAAAATTCGGAGCTACTGAAATGGCCCCCTTAGAGAGAAGTATATTCATGATTTAACTAATCCATATTATATTCTGCACTTCTTCCATATTTCTATCGTTGCGTAGTTGAATTGTTCAGTGTTGCATAACCTAGTGCTTCTTTATATACAAAAATATACATAAATACATACATGAAATACAGTAATATGTTTAAACAAGCAAATTGCACTGACATTTGTATTTTAGGTTGGGATTAGCAACATTAGGGGGCATACAGGTATTTACTAAGACCAATTTGACAATATCGATTTATTTCACCCCCTTTCAATTTCAAACTTTTTTCCCTGTACTTTTCGATTCCCCTGATTTACAAATGATTTATTCCCCAACGAAATAAATCATTAATGGGGGCACACTTTGCAATGCTTTTCTATGAGGGTTCCTTCCATTACAGATTGATATCGATGTCTCTTTTCAATGGTAAATATTTTGGACTTTGGCTAAATGACAGAACCAAGTCCATAGGGAATAATGGGTTTTTGCCAGCCTTTGGCTGGAGGAGAATTCTTTTTGAATATAAAATGGTTTTTGAACAGTTTAGTAAACAGGAGAAAACAGTGATATCATTAAATATATGCTATTTCTCCATGTTTTTACCGTTTTTTACTATTTGCTGCATTTTTTATTTCTCTCAATTTTTGTAATGCCGAATAAAATTTATTGATATCAAAAAAGATTGATATCGATAAATATCAATGCGTTAATACCGCTACACTTTACTTTACTTTCAATGGAGTCCTTTTAGATCAATATTAATATTGCTGCTCTTTTCAAAAGGGACTGTTCTAAACCATCTCCATAGGGAATAATGAGTTTTTGCCACCCTCAACTAGGCCAACATTTTTCAGTGATAAAAAAGGTTAGAAGGGGCTTAATAAATATCAATATTGGGTTTTATAAATATACCCCTCATTATTCTGAATTATTTCATCCCAAGATGGCTACAAAGAGAGGACATTCTGCCGAGAGCTATTGAGTGGAACATCTAAAAAGAGGTACATGGTGATTAGGAGACATATACTGTAGGGTAAGTGTTCCCCAATGGAACTTGCTGAGAGAAAACAGGACATCTTGGGAATGTTACCCCTAGCTATAGTCCACACAATGGGAGATCCTTGCTTTAGAAGACTTTGTGGCTATTAGTGAGCTGGACAAGGCATGTTATAGGTGCAGTAGTCACACAAGGATTAGTGAGGCAACTAGCTGACTAGAACCAAAGAGGTAACCTCCAGAGAGAGATGGGAGGAATCCAGTTTTTAGATAGGGCTACCTAATGTGTAGGCCTAGGTTATTACCAAAGATATGCAAACTGTATATTTTCTTAAAGAAACCTGCTTGGATCCACTAAAGAGTCCAAAGAACAAAATGAATTTTCATTCAGAAACCTCTGTAATATGGATTTAAAAAAAGGTAGAAAATAGGTTAGTCAAGCATAAGTAAAATAAGAGAATAGATTACTGGAGTGGTGGAAACATCTTGTTAGGGAACACGTCACTATATAGGTGAAGGATCGCATCAAATCTCACAAACATTATTTTTTACTGAATTAAAACAGCCAAAAGAAAGTTTTTTTCTATAATAAATAAAAACTGGCAAGCATGATTCCATTGTTTGCTAAACTATTTTTTTATAAATATAAAGTTGTATGGACTATAAGAATCCCATAATGTGCATTTATAGTATTAAGCCTACCTAATTATGCTGATTTTCTGATGAAAATAATTATTGTTTAGAATATTATCAAAATAATGTACCCATCTTTGAAAATGTACTACAGTTAAATAAAAATTTCTACATTTTTGGCATTATGAAAAAAACAGTTGGAAGTATTTCTTATTTTAATCTCAGATATGTCCTGAAATTACCATATCTTAAAATGAAATGGTGGTTTATCTATTCAAATCCCACAGTACATTGATTGAAAGCCAATGTTATTACACATAGAAAGTGCCAGTTTCCATGCTTCACTGAGCTGTTTAGCTGCATATGTTCACAGCTTGACGATTTCCTTGATTTTTTTGAAATGCATTAACTCCTCGGAAAGATGTATAGAGTGTTTTATGATATAACAATTCATTCAATATAACCTAACTGGCCTTAAGAATTTATTGCAAAAAAATAATTCAATTTATCAAACTATACTATACAACTTTTGGTAGGTTAGATGACACTTGGGGTGGTTACTTATCAAAGACTGAATTGTTGTTGCATAAAGGTGTGAATTTGTTATGTGTGTATTTATATACGTATATTTTTAGCTTTATAAATAAAAATATACATACATACATACATACAATTCAGCACTTCCCCATATTCAGGTATTCAGCAAACTCTGCGATGTGGCGAATTCACCAGCTAACGACGGACACTACACAATAAACTGCTACTGACGCAGTTGTGACTTTACTATGGGAATTCTTTGTTTAGTGAATAAGGAGTAGAGAATGAGAGTGTAGCCACCTGAAGTGATGAGAAGGGAACAGTATGAATTGATAGCTTTATCAGTAACCCCCTGTATGTTCAGTAGATATTCACAACAATCGCCTACATTTTGGAAATCTGTTTTTTCCATTCAGCTGTAGCACAAATGTTTATATTCTGGGAATTTATTTCATCTAAAACAAACACGAGCTGCCAGTCGTTTGGAGTGTAGAGAAAATTTAACCAGGGACTATTCTATGTCAAGGTACAGGTGTTTAGAACTGTGTTGATTTGCCTTTACTGTTTTTAGCATGGATTATGTACCCAGACCAAGATTTTAGATCAAATTCAATTTCACAGTATTTTATGAAAACTAGTGGTATTGAAAATACATTTAAAAAAATATTAATCTGGTCACAAACTATATCCCTTATACTTGGTCTGCAAGAACTTGCAGCTATTTGTAATAATGTTTACCAGAAAGCATAATGGATTTTGTGACATTCACTGTGGACATCACAAAAGACATGATAATGTCAATGAACCAGCAATCAACTAAATATGCACAAATATTTCCCTTATCATACAAGGGGCACATTACTTAAAGGGTATGTAAACCCTGTCTATAAACCCGATTTACTTATTGTCAAGCAATATAGTGATTAAGAAACTCCTGACTCACCTTTTAATTCAGCAGACCTTAATATTCCCCGGTAACTGCTCTCTCCCTCTCAATAAGTTCCCTGCTGTGTGTAGCCACGCCCCCTCCTTTCCCTGACTTCCTCTCTCCACAGTTGACCACAGAGGCCATTGAACAGCTTTGATCTGCCCATGCTCAGGGTTAGGAACAGGCTTTTTAGATAGGGTGAAAGGAAAGGGATTCCATACAAGAACATGCTCTCTGAATAGTAAGTAATGTCATTCGGTGGAAGGCTTATCGGCACAATACAGGAAGAGCCTGTACACAGAATGGCTGGGGGAGCAAAGCTGTTTAAACAAGAGACAAGTACTACTGATCCCAAAATTGTTTTTACATTTTAATATTTAAGTTGACTTTCTATATGTATACATGTCAGATATAAATAATGTTTTATTCAAACTTTTCATACCCTTTAACAGAGTATAATGAATTTAACGCTAAACCAATTCATTTTTTAGCTACTGACTAAATGTTCACTTATAACAGTAGAATTTATTCCTCTTTCCTCTTCTTAAAATCTCCTCTCCCCGTCTCCTTTGTGCTGCTCTTTGCAAAACTTTTATATGCTCAGTCCTCTAAAAGTAAATGTTTGCTCAACAGCCCTCTTAGAATTGTCAGTATACTAAAGACAAATATGTAGGAAAAAACTAGTTAGTATTTAAAGCCAAAAGTCTACCAATGCCAGGGCCCACAAGAGAATCATTTGGTGGTCAAGTCTGGCCCTGGAATGGATATCATCTTTCCTGATGGTTTAATGGCAATGGACTGAGAAGGCAATTACTCTGGTATGATATTTTCCAAATTCTCATTCTTCATTCAGCTTGCCATAGCTGTAAATGGGACTGTTATCAAATACAACTGAGTACAACTGATTAATGGGATGTTTTACCCTGTTCCCTTCCTCAGGTGTACCTAAATTGTGCCATTGAAATGTTTGCATTATATTGACAATGGCACAAATAAATTAGTAACTCACCATAATCTGATTGTGCAACTACTTTATTGTTGGTTGAACTGAAGAAAGGGCGAAAGTGTCTCATCCTGGTTCTAATCTACACCTCATTACTTGGATTAGTATACTGTGTGCTGGAAGGGAGAAGTTTTACTGAGCTTTGAAGCAACCACTATTATGATGCCCACTCATGAAATTTGAAAATTTACAATTATCATTTAGCTCAGGATTCATGTTTCATATCTTAGGAAGTTCATGTAACTCTACATAAGGATAACTCACCATCAGTCCTGTCTGTGAATTTTGGACTCTTGCCTAGTGTTGAAGAGTTAACAGTCTCAGATGAAATGCTCAGCTTTGTGTTTGGGTCTCGTTTTGGCTTTGGTGGTGGTTGTTTGCGGGAACAACCACTATTGTCATCATCAGTGCCGCCAACAGAATGAAGTGACTGAGATCGCACTGAAAATCCACTAGAGCATGGGTGTGGTAACCTGTCTTGCGGTGCAGGCATTGTCATGAATCCCATCCGAAAATGCTTATTGACATAGCTCCCTTCTGTGCCTCTTACTACCTCTCCGCCAATGCTGTAGGGAAAAAAATATATATATAACCACAGAAATGAGAAACTAAAGATACTCTACCATTCTTTTTTTGGGTTAAAACCACTCAACTTTTAAGATAATCCATTCTTTATTTAGTATACAGAATTGTTCGCAGGACAAAACCAGGCCTAGATTACAGAGACGCTAAATCATGGACAGTGGAACTTCTGCTTTTGTAGAGCTCACTATGATCATTTAAGTGAATTAGGCACTGTGCTTTAGCTTATCAAGATAGACACCATAGAGCTTGTGTAATCTGTTTTTGCTTCTCCCATCTCCCAGGCCCTGGTTTAGAGAACATTGCATTTTTTTGAGGGCAATAAACACAGTATTTTTCTGAAAACTGAACAATTTGATTTTATTCAACAGAGCAGAATGCAACAATATAGCAATCTTTAAATAGTGTAAAAACAACAAACTGGGTGATGGATTCTACACCAAAAATAATAGCATAATAAATCAATTATGCTGAAAATGAAACATACAAAATAATCATGTAGTATACTAGATAGTATAATATACTAGAAGACACACTGAGTTTTTTTGTGGGGGGGGGGGGGGGT
>JAKJJM010089095.1:0-11637 GCA_021901965.1 Pipa carvalhoi
TTATCCAGCTTCAGATGAAACAACTACTGGGATGAATGGGTTCTCACTAAGGTATAGTACAACATATGTAAACATGTAATCTGACTATAGTTCTCCTTTAATGGACCACTAATGCAAGGTATAGGAGCAACGTTTCAGGGGGTACAACCAGCTTGATGAAGGGTGGATTCTGGATTCTGCACACGTGAGTGTATATTCTGTTCTACATTTCTCATGCTGTAAGATGGCCATTTTCACTAATGTAATAAATGTATATAAAAACTAGTATGCATACAGTAAGCAAGAACTCAAACTAATGTTTTCCTGCAGTTTGTATAATTCACTTGTTCAAGGTAAGCTAACCTACATCATGTAATATAAATTCATTATAAGGGCTCTGTGTTAAATGAACTATTTTATCACCAAGAGCAATTTGTTTACCTAATTGTTACTTTTAAAATATTAAATATGTATGTATGTATTAATTTATATAGCGCTGATATATTACGCAGCACTTTACAGAGATTCATCATTCCCTTCAGTCCCTGCCCTGTGGAACTTACAATCTAGTTTCCCTATTCAGTCACACAAACATAGACAGACACAGATGAATGTTTTTGGATTGTGAGAGGAAACCGGAGTGCCCGGAGAAAACCCATGCAGGTGTGGGGAGAACATACAAACTCCATGCAGATGAAGTCCAGGGTGGAATTGAGCCCAGAGCTGCAGGGCAGCAGTGCTACCCATCGAGCCATCACAATGCCCTATATATATGTCATTTTATTTTCAACCCTTTTCAGTTTGTAGTCAGTTCCTTACAGAAGCATACCTTTCATACCTACTTCCTATGCAGAAGTTTTCAATGTGAACTTGCAGATGTACAGTCTCACAGAACTGCTGGACACCCATTTATTTGTGATTTATACAAGAAGTTGATGGTGATTTAACTGCTCCTTTAAAGGCTTCCTGTATCTTCTAATATTCCCTTCAAAAATTGTATTATTAGAGGAGTAATATACATTTAGGTTTGTGCTTGCTTACTGTATGTACAAAGGCATACACAAATATCTCAGAGAACATACGCACAGACACACACTGTGACATGTTTTATTTATACAGGAATTCAAACTAGACATGCTGTATAGGCAAAAGCGCAAACAAAACACAACTGTTACAAATATAACACAAAACAAGAACAGTATTTGCAATGATGCACATTATATTGTTGTTTGGTCAGCTTTCGTGCATTTAATCTGCTGCACTAGCATACATTAAACTGACAAAAATTGCTTTGTGTACATCCTATACGGAATCACAATTCAGATTAATGTTCTGATCATTCCTCTTAAAAAAAGCATATTCTATAAAGTTGACTCATAAATCGTTGCAATCTGGCAGGCAATAACACCACCAGAGGGTCTTCATTCTAAGATGAATCTTACAGCTGTGTGCCACCCATAGGCTAAACGGAGCTCACACAGCTTCAATGCTTTAAAAGCGTGACCTGTAGCTCGGGGCTGAATGTCATATTTATTTGGTTTCCTATAACAAAATATGAAGCAGGTCAAGTCATTATTAAATATTATATCTTTCAACTTACTTTCAGTAAGTAAGTAGTTTCTGAATGTAGAGAGTTATTAGTTCATTCTCCCTCTGCTTTTAATTTTAACAGTGCGTAGATTTAAAATTATAGTTGATATTCAGAAAATCAGCCTATATAAAAACATATTCGACTTTATCTCACTCTCAGTGATTCATTCCACATTTATTATCAGCAAACAGCTTAGGTAATAAGGTATATACAGGCAGCAATACAGTGGCGGAACTACAGGACAGAGGGCCCCCGAGTAGAATTGGCTTCAGGCCTCCTCCCTCCAGAGTGGTATCCCTTCCTGTGCCCCCCCAAAAAGTTAATTTACGGGGATCTGGGGGGCCACCTATGTCACTGGAGCAATATGTCCCAAATGTTTACACATCAGTGCTGTGCACAATATAGAAACTTTCACTCTATGCTTTCCCTCACATGAGACAATTAAGGTGTACCCATTGTATTATATAGTGCTGTGTTTGAGTCGCTGCAGTTTTACAGTGGATGGGGGGGGGGGGAGTCAGCAGTTTTTCTTTTAATTGATTGAGGCTATTTCACCATCAGACTGTTCAAAGTAAATATATCACCCAAAAGTGTTCACCTGTCTCAGACTGACAAACCATTATTGCCTATGGAATTGGTCCCATGACTTAGCCACAGTCGAAAAAGTTCTCCCATCGTAAAAGGATATCAAAATCAGTAACGATATGAAATGGAGAAGAACTGCAAAGTGTGCCACATTCAACTTATCGAAATTAATCGATTATTTTTCTCGTCATCAAAATTTTTTTTATCCGACTCTGTAAATCAGTGGAATCAAAAAGTACAGCAAAATGGATATTAATGACGAAATGAATCAGAGAATTTTAGCATTCTTTCTAAATATTCCCTTTTCCCCCTATATCTAAAATTTGCTATTAGTAGAAAAATGACGATTTTGTTCACTCTTACAGGAGTAGGTTTTAATTAGTACAGATGGAAAATCCATTTTATCACCAAAGGATGAAATAGCAGGTTGCCTCTTTCAAATTGGCTTACCCCAACATATTTACATTTATTTATATATATATATATATATATATATATATTTATAGAAATGAAAAAAGCCTGTTTCAATTGCAAATTTTCGTGTAAATGCATGAAATCATGACAATTTGCAGCTTTTCCAACTATGCATATTCAGCAAAGCATTATTTTATGCAATTTGGCAAATTCATTCACAGTTTGAAACATTATGCTAGCTATGCATTTACATGCCACTTTGGATCCAATTGCTGCCATTGTCTGGCAAAACTAAACTGAAAAAAGTCAGCTGTGAATATGATGAATATTGTTAGGGCAAAAACTGAAAATTGCGCTTCAATGAAAATATACATTTGCATTAAAAGCATAAAATATGTTAGAAATAAAAAAAACTGCAAAACAAAATGATCAAAACATGTAAAATTGAGACAATTACGATACAAAGAGTTTCCTCCTTTAATACAGCTAGGGAAGGCAGCTGATAGAGGATTGATTTGGAAAAATTCACACATAATGCTAAACCCCTGTGGGAGGGACCTTGGACATTTTGCTCTAGGCCCTATACTAGGGCATGTATACCATTGTGTGTTCCTTTATTTCTACCAACAGGCAAATCTGTAGCAGAACCAAGCTAAAAGCTCTACAGAAAAGATTTTCTGCCAACATTCCTATTTGAAGAGACATTTTATTAAAGGGAATATGATACCTATTTTTTCTGTAAAACTAGTAATAAGCATACACTGGAATTTTTCACTCTTGGGGGTTATTCTCTAAAGTAAGAATTCGACTGTCAAATTCTCAAACTGGATTCCCACAGCAAATTCTCCCATTCTAAAGTTGCGACAGTGACAATTTTTAAAGTTACGACTTTGACAAAATTTCCTTTGTAAAGACGCAACTGCGACAATATTCTTAGTATAAAGCTGCGACTACGACAGTAACAGTCTATTGTGACTGTCTTTAGCTGGTGAATTTGCACCTTTATACGACAATTCAGACTTTAGAGAATAACCCTCATGGCATTATGGTACATTTTATCCTGTCATGTAATATTACCTTAACGTGTATCTGTTAGTTCTCCTTAAAGAACTAAAGTCTTGTAATAAAGGAAATTTGTTTATATAGTCTACATGCAAGCAACACAATAAACTCACAGTCTATATCTTCCAAGCCACTTACATGATTATTTCTGCTTCTTCTGCACAAGTACATGGCAGCCTTTTCAGCATTTAAGCTCCACCGATTTCTGATAATACCATTATTCTGGGCATGGACTTCTTACAGAGCATGTGTGAAAATCAGCACTTAGTGTATGTCTCATTAATATTCACAGTTAAATGCACCATGTGAGGTTATGGAACTCAGCTTGGAGAAGTTGTCATGGTTGATTTCATTAAAGAGTCCAAAAGGGGTTTGGATGCTTTCCTTCATATTATCAAATGCTGCAAGTCTTTATAACTAGAGAGAAGGGCTATAATTAAAAGTGGTACATTGCCTTGCCATTTCCATGTAAGACTCAGAAAAACAGGGTAGTGTACGAGCACAATTTTAAGTTTTGAATGGATGACTGTAGAGTGATTCACTTAAAAACCGCCCTGCAGCAAATGTGGGAAGAGTAAGCAGAATTGACAGGCACACTTTAATTACTTTTAAAGCCTGCCATCCACAAACAAATGCAATTAGGCAGTGCTTTGTAGTTGTACAATTCTGAAATCCCCCTGGATTGTGGTAAATAGCCCAGAAATGGCAATAATGTGATACTGCTTTTACCAGTAATGTAATAAGCATTTACAACATGAGCTATTTAATAAATTACTTTATTATTACAAACCCCCCAACCAAATTATTGTTTAAAAAAAAATGCTGCTCTTATGGAGACAATTTAAAGGCAGATGCAAAGGCGAGCACATGTGTATGATCACCACGTACCTATAATAGAAAAACCTTCTGAAAAATACATGCAGGGGGGCAATGCTGGTTTCACTGATTTTACATTGGTATCCACAATTGACTACCCTCTTTGAAGCAGCGAAACCTATGAACTGTTATTATGCATTTGTTATGCCAATAAAAGTATTTAACTATTGGATGTACAAACCTCACTGTGCTTATGTGTTTATCTAGTCTGCCCCATGGAATGACCCCTTTCTAGATTTTCAAAATGTTTTTATATCTCTGAATTTTTGAATTCTGTCATTGTATTTGTACCTACCACTTCTGCTCCATTTTGAATAATGCTTCCCTCTCGAACTCCTTAAATTTCTTTGATATATTTCAATGACTTTATCATATCACCTCCCTTCCTCCTCTCTCAAACTTCACATGTTGAGAACTTGAAGCTGTTCCTGAATGATTTATTGTAAAAGCCTTGCATCAGTTTACCTCCTCTGAACAGTTTCTAATTTATTGTCTTTCTGTGGATCAGGCCTCCAGAACTGAATGTGATATCCAAGGTGAGGTTTCACCAGTGATCTATAGAGTGTCAATATCACGTCTCTCTTACTAATAATTACCTTGGTTGGTTACTCCCAAGCTCTATCCTTTAGAAGCCATTAATCTGTATCTCACACACTGATGAGGTCTAACAGGTTTGAAACATTTGAAACTTATCTGAGGTTGGATCTATGGCTCTGAATCTAAGGCTGTATTTGTGGTAGTAAACCAGTGGTTGGTTACAGGGACATAATGGAATGATTTATGTGTCTCCTTACACTTTCACATAAGCAGCTGATATACTTTTGCTTTTCAGTTTTGTGTGTCCATGTAGTAGAGGCTGGGTAATGCCTTCTGTTTTAAGAAGGATTATATTATATGTCTCTATGGCTTATTTCTTTTCTCATACTGTCTAGTGTTTGGTTAACTTCACCACTACTAAACTGCAGTGTTATCTTACTGTAAAGTCATCTGAAATTATAACTTCTAAATCCATTTTTTATGTTGTTGCTGACAATGAATTGTCATTTTCCATGTTTTCTGCATTTGGATTTCTATGTCCTATATGCATTATTTTACATTTTTTTGTTACATTTTACTTTTTTACTTTGCTTTTAAGACCCCATTAGTCTCTGCAATGTACAATGCAAATATCATTTTTATTTTTAATTTTTGTGTAAATTTACCAAATTCAAAAACTTCAAGGAAATTTTAAAATATATGCAATTCGTAAAATGAATAACATTAGCTATTTACATTTACATACATCTAATTTACTGAATATAGCAATTTAATTCTGTAACAAATTAAAATACAATGCATTTTAATATAACACTTTTCTCTTTTCGTTTCTTTAAATGCCATAAAAGATCTTTGTCGCCATCTATTGACAAAAAAGTAGAAAATCTACAATTTAAAGCACTTGAAGGGGAAATTGTAGCTAAACGAATTCAAACCTCTAACATAAATAATTATTTTAAATGCATTTATTAAACAGATTTTTCAAATTTCCTCTGGAAAGGAAACCATAGTGGAGTAAATCATCTGGCCCAGATCTTTTGAACTACCACACCATTTTTTCTAAGTTAAATTATTTGTTGCTCCATCAAATTTTTACTCTGTTACTTTAGAACTTTAAGGTTGATGTGGTTTACAGTTCTTTAACTTGTAAACACAATTCTGTCAATTGTTACATAACTGGATAAAAGTGGGGGAAACAAGATCCAAAAGAATTGGCACAGTGGATTAGGTAAAACTCCACACCTTTATTTTCTTCATATTAAAATCATTAATACAGGAAGTGGTGTCTATGACCTAATCCACTGTGCCTATTCGTTTGGATTTCATTGAACACGTATGGAGAGGTGCGGTGCTTTGTGCATGTGAAATTGCAGGTGAACTCTAGCTATCTACATATGCCAAGAATATTTGTGGATTAGAGCCAACGTTTGTTTGTTTTTTGGAGATAAAAAATCATTGTGATTTAGGTTCTAAATGACTATTTAGATCAGTCATGGAGCTAATCTCATTGGTAAGCACAAGACTTAAGGCAATAAATAGTAAAAATCAGTTAGAAGTAAAATAACATTTAAAAAAGATAATCCAAAGTACTCGCAATATGAACAAAAAAAGTTAGTAATGAAACATTTTAAACAAGTGGAATGCTTACCTTTTATTACTGAAGCACTAATAATGAGTGAAACAAGGCTATAGTAATCCCTTATGTGTACCCTCCCACAACCTTTTTCAGTTGGAAAGCATCTTCCTAATGGTCTGTCGATCTTTAAGTACTCAGTTGAAGGAATGTAGCTAAAACATTATTGGCAACTTTCTTTATCTGTTCCTCTAATTTGCTGCTACCAAGTGGTTCTTTCAAATTAATACAAATACCTCTGGCAGTCTATTACCTTTAAACTGGTATCCCAAGTTAGGACCATTATAGTATATCCATACTTACTGTAGTGTTTTTAGCACTGAAAATGTATTCAGCACACAGATATTTAATTGACAAGGCTGAACTGCAGTGCTTCACTTGGCAAGAAATCCAACCATGTAAGCTTAAAAGTGACAGGGAGAATGACCCACACTGACTTGCTATTTATAAAATGGCAAAACCACAGTTTTACTAAGAGAATATAACTGAAGCAGAATTTCTGTGGTTGACCCCACAGTATTTGGGAAAGTGTAGATAACCAAAGAGCTCTATGGACTATGCAGATTCCTAATGGATTAACCCACATTTATGACTACCATTTGGCAACGTGCATGAAATAAATTAGACTATATAAGTGAGCAATATAATTTTAAGTATAAATGTAATTAAACTGATAGCAGTGACTGCCTCTGGGAAGAGTAGATTGCCTCTCATTTAATTTGTAGTTTCAGCAGTAGCTAGAAGTGTGATGTGTTGATGTTCAGTGGAAATTTTTTATGTCTTGTACTGTACAAATTTTATTAAATGAGATTTAAAGTAAAAAAACTGTTTTTGATATTTAATTATTTGCCCATAACCAAACTTTTTTTCTATGTATTTTAAAATTGATCTGTTCTTTTCATTATCCTGATATTTCTTGCAGCCAGGACATAGATATTTGAACATTTCATTGAGGTAACAAGCACTGTGGAATAAAAGCAACCTGTTTTCAACTGAATACTGTGATTTAAACCTGTTTCACTAAGGAAGTGGAAGGGACAAAGCAGAGTTACAGAGGCTCCTAGTTAAAAGAAAATAAGTTCTCAGAGGATCATGTATTCAGAACCATGAGTTACAATGCTGAGTTTATATAAGCGTACAAAGTTATCTCTAGAGAAATAGAAGGAAGCTTGAGCATGGTTTACTATGCCTTTAATTATATTGTCTGTTGTAAGAGAAGGATGTTTCTATGTTATTTTTAGTTGTTTTTGTGTCCTGTTTTTAAACAGATTTGTAACACAGTGGACAATTCTGACAATATATTGGAGATGAATGAGTGCATATGTTGAGCTGAACCACAGACTTTGCATTTCATTGAGGTTTCTTCAGACTTTGTGTAATGTGTGCAATTACAGTGATTTCTTAAAGGGAAAGTAACCATAATGATTTCAATTGCGTTATAGAATGTTTGCTCAACTTGCTGAAAACATTCTGCATAGCTACAAAATATTACATTTTGATTAAAATTGTTTCTTTTTAGTTTGTGGGTCAATGTAACACAACAAATAATAATGTGTTTTTATTTTAAAATGTCAATAATTATAAGCACATCATTTAACATTGTTTAATGAAGCTGAAGACCTGCTTTGATTTATCTCCTGTTCCTCTGTTTTCTTTTTTCTGTTACATAACCACTTACCTGCTGCCACTTTCTCAGTTTAAATAATGGTACAAAATGTATATTCATGATTTCATGATGTTGGCCCTACAAAGTGAAACTAGATACATTTTTATTTACAAAGATTATATTTTCTAGAAATGATTCAAAGTTTTTTTTCTTAGTAGAGAGTAATGAGACAAAATGTATTATGTTTATGTAGATGGACTATTTTCATTTTGTGTTATTAATATCCCTGTAAATTCAACTAAAACTAATGACTCTGATACTGGCTAGTAGGAATCTTTGCAACACAAGCAAACAACAAAATAAACAAATAAGACATTGACTTTAACTAAAATATACTGCATTTACTAGTACTGGTTAAAAAAAACTACAGGTCAACCAAAGTCAGAAAGGTTAACTTTTTTGTTACTGACCTTTTATTTATCCATCAGTTTTTCTCTCAAAAACCCCAGTATATTTTTCACCACTAGATGTCACTGTTCTATTAAGGAGTGTCAGTGTCCTATCTCCCCACCTCCAAATTTAGATTGTGTCCCTTTTCTACCCATCTTCCTATTTTGAAGAAGAAAACATTTCTTCCTATACCCTGTTACATTTTCTTCAAGTTGAATATTTCCATGATTTGACATTTCTTCCTTTTGTTGTCTAGGCTATGGGCCAGATTCTCCATCCCCCGAATGCCAGCGAATATGGCTTTGCAAAGGCATTTCCGCGAAGTGCATGAGGCGCGCCGCTGAAATAGTCGCGGACGCGCTTTATGCTCTTCAAGAACAGGCGAACAGAGTGCCAGACAAAATTCTGTTCGCCTGTTCTTGAAGTGCATGAAGCGTATCCGCGACTATTTCAATGGTGCGCCTCATGCACTTCGCGGAAATGCCTTTGCAAAGCCATATTCGCAGGCATTCGGAGGATGGAGAATCTGGCCCTATATATGCTCTTCTAATCTTGCTGGTTTGTTTGTTTTTCTACAAGCCATTTTAGTCTTCCTCCTCACTTTCCATTTAGATACTAATATATTAATGGTATTTTCAAATGCTGATACATTTCAGTATAAAATAGTATTTTCTTTTCTAGTCTCCATTAAATAATAACAGTAGAATATACCACACTGTTACCAACTTTTTTATCTTAAAAATCAATTTACTCTGAAAAGTATCTCCTGTTAAAACTGTAACTTTAATCAAGCTGTCTAAACTGAAACCAAAGTGCTGAGTCATGTGATTAGCTAAAATGTTCCCCAAGATAAGCTGATTGTCTTAACTTTTGCCTCCCTAAGTTCTCCCTTTCAGTGTGAAATGGAGGAATTGGGATGCTTAGAGTTCAGGGAGCTTAGGATTGCTCCCTCAGATCTCTGATGCTGAACTCATGTGAAAATATCAAGCAACTTTTCCAGGTATTGATCACCCACCCTGCTCTTTCCCAATACTGTATTGTGTGTGTCAGGGAAGGGTTGCTAATTTGTCGTCCACTTAGGAACAGGATATGAAGAAGAATATTAAATGAATACATCTTCTTCCTTATCAATGAGGGAATGCAAGAAAGAGACAGCATCAGTAAGGAACACCTCGTTTTAATGCACAGTTTCTCAAATTCAAGGTAAAATATATATAAAATAATTTTGGGAATTTAGGATAGAGATTATGGGGCCCTTTTAAAATGTATTCACACTTTATTATGTAAGGAATGTACAGTTACTCCACCAGTCCTAAAGTTTATAAATTTTTTATTACGTATTTGTTTTACAGCACACCCACAGCAACATATAGTAATTATATTTATGCATGTAAACCAAAGGTTAGCTAGTAACTATATTTAGAAATATCTGTGCTGTAGGCATTTTTTAAATTTCTTTTGTTTTTTTATCAGTCTTGTCTTGAAGGAATAGGGAGGACACACCAGTTATAGTTCAGATATAGTTATCAGTATATGAATGACATCCACATACTGCAGTGCTGATTAGCATTTAAATACAAAATGTAAACTGCATCCAGTCATGTTATATGCATCAAGTTCCATACAATTTGCCAGATTCAACCCCTTCAACACAAATCAAAATCTCATTCTGCAAGATAGTATGTACTGGGATTTATTCTTGTATTGGTTAAAAGCTAACGAGCATTGCACAAAGGGTTTCCAGTTTATAGCCTTAAAACTTGGACATCTATATAATATCCATCCTGCATACTTACCCAGGCTACAGGGATAGTTTGATAATTTGTAAGAATTAATCAGGCAACCCTAGCAGTATGTTATATAAATGAAGGATCTAAATAGTCAAAAATCAGGTATGTCAAGCCACTGGCATTAGTATAACTTACAGGTAAAGTGAAAGATCTTTACAGTTAGGGTTGCCACCTCATCTTATCAACAACATGAAGTATTTGTGTTCAAATCACTTGACTTTTACTGCAGAACACAATATATTTTTTAAGCATCTAAACTTATTTGGAATCAGCACTGTAATATTTTGATTGGAAGAGGAAGAGGTTGAAGGTGGAAGAGGTTGGACCCTATTTGCAGTAGTAAAAATGTATTTATTAGGATCACTTTGTATTCTACTCATACTAAAATTTTAAACATTGTATTGTTGGAAAGGAAACACATGGTGTTGTTTTCTCAAAGAGCTTAAACTCTTACAGAATTTCATATACATAATTTCTAAAAGAACATTTAAGCTTATGACAAATTGAACAAAGAAGCTTGACTAGCAAGAGAGTACAATGAAATGCATTATCTTCATCTCTGTACATGCTCTGTATCAAAGTGCATTTATTGTGTTAATCATTAACAACAGACTATTCTTTTCAAACCCTCACTTAAAAATAGTATTGTTGGTGATTTAACCCCAGCACATAAATAATGTGTTGTTGTATTTACCAAAAATGCCTTTGATGAAAAAGGTAAACACACAGGGTCATTAGAGTCATTGTAAAGGAAAGGACATTAATGCTCTTGTAAAGATTACCATTGCTTCAATGCCTGTATTCCTAAATGTTCAGTTTTTTAGTCAACAATTTTAGTAGAAGTTGCTACAGAATGTGAACTCTTTAAGTAGTTTTGCAATACATTTCAGCACTCGTGTTTGTGCAATATGGTCAATACCTTCTTATTTTTATAAAAGGTTCTTCTTATTCGGTTCTACAGATTGCAGATATAGGAGGTTCATAGGAGGTTGTCATTCCTACATGCCTGGAAACCTGCAAAAACACAAGCGCACAAAAAAGCACTATATAGTGCATTAACCAAATAACTCAATCATGAGTAAGTCCCAAATGAACCATATGAATAAAATGGTAG
>JAKJJM010089138.1:0-15915 GCA_021901965.1 Pipa carvalhoi
ATATGTAAATAATTTATACTGCAAAAAGTATTTATGTAGCTTTTATTTAACAGTGCCAAAAAGACAGGCAAATAACTGTTGCTCACTAAACTGTTCCTTTAAGTCTCAGGGGACGAGCCACAGGGGAGTGATCATTTTCATCATCCTCAAATTGTAGTTCAGTAGGGATATGATTTAAGGAGCCATATAGTTTTTTATAATTTTACAATGATGTGCTTCCACAGCAATGTGTCAGGGAAGCAAAGAAATGTTCTGTTGTCTGTAGTTCTGAGACAAACACTTTCAGTGTTAAGCTAAGACTAGACACTGTTTTTAATGCATAGTTGGAACTTGACAGGGCTACTTTTTAAAGTTCAGGGAGACTTAGGGAATTGGGCATGAGACATGGGGTTTGTGCTTGGTAACATCTCTGATGCTCCAGTTATGTAAAGTCCCACTTAAATTATAAAAAAAATAAATAACCTATCAATGCCCCATTATCAGTATAGCTCAGTTCATTCATAATGTCCACCCTCACTGTCTCAGGTATTTCAATTAATCCACCACGTTGATTACGCATAAAGAAACATATACCATTATTGTTACATCACTGGAGATTTAAAAAATGGGAAATACATTTTCAAATACATTTAACCCACATTTGGGAGAACTGGGACATTAAACAGGACCTCAAACAACAACAATAATAATCTCACTGACATTAAACAGTATAAAAATGTATCTACAGGGAATGTGATATGGAGAAATCATTTTAGCTAGAAACTGATAAGAACCTTAGCACTTTTTACTGGAAATGGAATTTTGACTTACAGTATGTGTTGTGTAGAATGTATGTCCATTTTTAATGTTCTTGTTGCATACAACCAGTTTCCCTATTGCCTTAAAAACAAAATATTACTTGTTGTTTACAAGACACTCTTCCTAATTACAATCCTCCAAATACTACTGTACCACTCCAGTGAATAAATCCTTGAAAGAGGATCATCAGATTTTTAGTCATGCATTTTTCTGAAACATTATTACATGGCAGCAAAGAATATTCTTTGCCAACGTGACAAAAAAGGATTTAACTAATCTTCTGACAATTTTCTATATTGCATCAGGGGAATTGTAGGCACTAAACCCATTCAATTTCTGAAACATCGCAGCACACAATTTTAACTGAAACAACAACAACAAAAAACTGTGTTAAAGAAGAACTAGGTGCGTCTTATGGAGTGAAAAATATGGTACTTTATTTTGTTTTCAAAGATGGTAGTATGTATTATATAGGATAGTATATAACATTTTTGTAGCTTATTAAAATATTAAAAGTCACCTCCATGCCATGTATTTACTTAGCTACCATTAATATTCTGATACATAGCAGAAAGGGGTACATTATTCTATTCTTAAAGGATAACTCCGCTTGTTACCAAAAAGGCATATATGCAGAGTGCTTTTAGTTCTGAATACCTTTTAAAATGCAAGTTATTACTTTTGGTGAAGTGGTCAGTCAAAGGAAGAGCACATGAACGATTCCTTGTGATTGCAAAAGTGAGATGCCTACCTGTGGAACTTTTAAGTACATGGCCAAACCCCCACAGGATAGGCAGGGGAGGAGTGGTATATTTTAGCACACCATTTGGTTCAAAATTGTTTTTCTTTATTTTCCTCCTTAAAATCCTAGTTGTGTCTTATGGTCAGGTGCGTCTTATGGAGCGAAAAATACAGTATTTGCCTTTAGTCGTTTACTTTAGACATTTGTCTGTCAGGGTGTCTTTTCAGCCTTATAAACTATGTTACTTTGAAACTCCATAACAAGTGCCCATGGTTTGGAATGAGAACAAATACATAAAGATGTGATGTGCGGTTATCCCCAACCTTTAGGCAATGCACTGTATGTACATATTTTCCTCCTCTTTACCACTACAAGTACTATTTTCTAAGGAATGTTCAATATTTAAACAACAAAATATTCAGCAAAGTATTCAACTGTCCTCCTATTAATTACCTTGTCAGAAATATAGTCATCTTGTTAAATTTATGGTTTTTCTTTTTACATTTTCAAATTGGTAGTTTATAAACAAAAACAAAATGAAATGATAATAATCAACAAAAAGAAAAAAAAAGTATTTCTAAATAGATATTTTGTATTGTATACATAAAATAATGAAATGTGGGGGAACAACAAGTCAGGATATATATGCTTAAGCAGTACTTGCCATCTTGTTGACCTTGAAGATTCTGAGGGCTCTGCATTCTTTCCTCAAGGTTAGAACTGAGGTCTGAGTTCACCGCTGACATCCTTGTAGAGTCGCTCATATCAAATTCATCACTTTCTATAGAGCTTTCATCCTGGAAAGATCACATGTTGATATATAACGGTGTACATGAAAAGCAGATAGAAGTTCTTAAATTAAGAGTAGTAGGAAGATGGCATTGTTAGTATGAGGGAAGAAAATCAGAATGAAATAGGTAGTGAATGTGAATCATTATTTCATGTTTTCTTAATGAGGCCATAGTATTAATTTATTAACTTATGGTTTTTTTCCCAATGATTTTTCAAGTGATTATATGTTAATAAACTGGCCCATGCATGCAAGGGTTTCTAATTAATTTTCTTTTGCTTGAACATGCTCTTTTGAACAAGTTTAATCATATTTTTGATCTTTTCAACATGCGCTTCGTTTCATTAGTTCATTTGTAGGTGAGTAACACAGGCATTTTTATCTGAGGAGATACATTTATTGACCAGTGTCTCCTGATCAGAAATCACCCACACACAAGAGGATATGTGAATTATTAATTTAATAATGAACAATGCTTGAACAAATTGACACATAGCCACCACCAATCATAGTTTAGCAAATATTTTAAAGATTCCTTTTAAAGAATTGAACAATGACTTGAGAAATTATGCAGTGTGCGAAATTAAGACAAAATATGGGTATATACCTGTATATTTAAAATAAGATGAAATAGTGCTATATGTGGAACATATTCATTTATCAATTGTATGTATTTTGTTTGCAGCATCTGTATTGCTATGTACTGGAACAAAAGTGAGAAGGAAGCAGCTTAGAGGATTATGGTATATGCAGAGTCCTCTCTGTGGGGCTATTATTTCCCATGAAGTATATTGGTGGTAGAGGACATGTGACCTGGGCTATACAGAAGGTGTGTCCCTTAGCAATAGTATTCAATCCTCCCCAGCAAGCTGCAACACTTAGAGCTACTTAGAGGGAACTGCATAATGCAGGTCCATTAGGCAGTTCCCTTTTAGGTGGGGTTTAAATACCCAAGCCTTTCACCTGATTGGTGAAGTGGAATTCTAGTTAATTGATTCAGGTAGAAGCAGTGGATATTTAAATCCAACTTTGTAGTATATGAATAGTTGTGCTAAGGGGTGGGATCAGTATTGACCCTTTCGTTTTACCAATTTCTCCCTACCTCACTGTGTCAGTGAAGTAAAGGGAAGGAGTGAGGGTCCAACTATCCCCCTCCTGGTGTACATGCCCCCCCCCCCCCGCACTGGGCTGAGATATGGGGTCCAATGGAGTCTATCAGTGATCAGGGTAGTTGGAAGTGGAGTCAGCTGGATTCTTCTGACACTGTATATGCCCCCAATCTCCCCAGCACAGGATGGGGGATAAAGGAAGGTCCCTATGGACCTCCACAATATGGGGCTCATGGAGTGCAGTGAACGCAGTTGCAACCAGGCCCCTGGGGATCCAAATTTGCACTAGTGCATAATTGCACTGATAGGAAAAATTATTGTATTTAAATTATGTGTTGTTGGTTGTGGCTGTTTTGTATGTTAAAGTTGCCATTTTTTGCTGTTTATGATAGTTTGTTGCTGGTTGTAGTTTGGTGGTTTTGATGTTATTAGTACAGTTGCTCATAGGAATTAATGGCTTTTGTTAGATCTAGTAGATGAAAATAGGGGGAAAGGTATGTTCAATAGTACTTGGGACGATATTAGTAATTTGGGGGAAAAATATCAGGCAATACTAGCAATATTGGTCAAAGCAGTTTACATTTTTTTAATAAACAGGCAAAATGTTTGAAAAGTGAAAAAATCAGGGAAAATTGATTGCCAATGTTTGTCTAATTGGATGGCTAACACAGCAAAAATGAAAAAGAAAAGATGCAAATGCTAATATTACACATCCCTAGATGAAACAAGCTTTTAGTTCTCCTTTAACCACAAGCAAGAAAAAGAAATTCAGAATGTTACAAATCAGGAATTCAACTACAGAGATAACATTTTTACCAGTACTAGGTAATTCTAACTGCCATGCCAAGCCACATTCATTTTTACTTTGTTTTCTGGTGTTACTGGTGCTTTAAACCACTAAATGACAAGAAAAAGGTTGCGTGCAAGAAAATATGGATAATAATTAATTAGAATTTTTAGCGTGTGCATCTCATCATATAAAAACATTTCTCATATATATTCCCTGGGGCAAAGTAAGCTGTTTACATTTGAGAAATGATTTCCAGTTCCCGCAGCAAACTGTCTGTTAGTAAATTTCATTCTCGGATTTAACATATATATGCCAATTAAGTAAGTCTCTTTTAGGTGTGCTAAATGACTGAGAAGCTTTAAGTGAATAAATCCAGAATTCCTTTGGCATAGGCACAATAAAACTACGCAGTCACAAACAAGAGGGTTGCCCCAGCTAATGATCTACAAGAGACAGCTTGTGTAGTGAATCTGCTCTGGCACATTCATTGTTATTAGTTCTGATAGATGACTTGTGTTGAGCAAGTTTCTCGTTTTAGGGATCTCTTTGTCATGCTGATACACAGTGGCATCTTGACATCCCAGACATCATGGTGTGATTCCCTTTCATTCATTGCTTCACTAGATGAACTCACAGTCAATACAGTAGGTATGCTGCGTTTTATACTCTGAAAAGGATCAAGAAAAATGCTTGTCTAAAAAGATTCTTAAGCTCCTAAATGACTGGTATATTCTATAGATTTTCAGTGAAACCGCAGACATTATCCCTGTTGCCTTTAAAGAGAAGTGTTCTATTATCCCTGGCAGTTTTAATGTGATATAAAACCTTATTACTACAAAATCAAAACTTAAGGGTACGTCTCTATTTTGTCCCATAACTTGCCCTAATAAAAAAGCTTGTCCAATATGAAATATAGAAAAAGCCAGGCAGTGTTTTCTTATCTAGTATATGCATTTAAGGTATGTTTCCCTTATAAATGCATTCTAACATACTAAGGGCGAAACTTATAAAGATCAAGAAGTTCAATTTCAACCTTCTCGAGTTTTATCAACGTTAAAAACAGGTCCCGATCGGAAAATATCGCTCGATACTTCTCGATTGATATTTTTCAATCCGTTATTGATGAGAAAGTGTCATAAGCGCTGATGTCCGATCGAAATATTGATTGACAAGTATCGATCGATGTTTTTGATCAGGACCTGTTTTTTAATGTTGATAAATCTTTATAAATTGCACCCTAAATGTCTGCTCTTTTATCATGAAAATAATGAAAAATGCAAAAGTATTGTGTTCACTGATTTACCACATACACCCAAAAAAATTAAAAAAAAATCCCATTTGGATTGGTATGGCAGTTATTCTAATACTGCATTTGTAAAAAGTTAAATCAATCAATTTTATTGCTCTCTGTCTATCTTTACTGATAGTAGCCATGTTGGAAAGCTCGCCCAGTCTAATTGTTTTCTATGCTGCTTTAGATAATACATATTCAGGAAGTTTGTCTGAAAGGCCAAAACTAAATAAATATAATACTTAAACACAATTTAGAGTTTTCCAAAGCACAGATAGAATATATAGGGAATCATTTACAAAAGTTGAAAATGATTTTTTGGAATTTTTCACCTAAAAATCAGGCGACAAATGGGTGAAAAGGTTGAAAAGTATGTTTACGACCTTTCGGGTGAAAATGGATGAAAGACAGGCAAAAAGGTCTAAAAAATAATTTCTGAGTTTTGTAAATTTCACCCCTAATATACAGTATATATATAAAGTAATTTGAGGCATTTTAGTTGATACTGTTCTTTTAATGAAAATAAAAACAATTGCTTTTATTTTTATTAATGGACCCTTTAATTAAGGCCAGGGCCAAAATGACTTGTAGCTGAGCTGATTGTAATTAGGCTCATTATTGTCCATGGTGAAAAAAAAGATGATCTGTCTGGTTTATCCCATAGGAAACAATGGATACTATTTTCCAGCTCAGCTACAATGTAGCCAGTGTGACCCTGGTATTAAGCATCAGCAGCAGAAAAACCAAGTGACAATAAAACTGGTAACCCAGCACAGCAAAAATGGTTTAATCAGTATTTATATTATAGATACATATTTTATTAAATTTTCTGTTTGGCCCTGTTCTATGTATCTGACTGTCAGAAAACAATTGGTTAGTTGCCATGTGACACAGCACCCATATAGCAGTTTAAATGCCAAACTGGGGAAGTTCTACATACACTCATTCATAATTGCAAATTATCCCAGAATCCTATTACCTACGACAGGGGTCCCCAAAAGCCGGGCAGCATGATGGGAATGCGCACACAGGAACCATCCTGCAGCCGGAAACATGCTTTGCCAAATTATTTTTCAACTAGTAAATGCAGGATAAACGGCCTAATTTTTTTTTTTTCATAGTTTTTATTTTCATTTGCATAACATGTTTTACGTTAGAACAATCTGTAATCCATTTTTAAGTTATATATCATTGTAAACTTTGGTAATTGCTTACATCTTTCATTTGTAAATTGTTAACTGTATTTGTAATAAAGGATTTCTATGCAAGTGTATTACAATTTTCATTCTTAATTAGGTTTTCACATTTATATAAACAGTGAAAATGATCTTAATGATTGCTGGGGGTAACAGAAAGTTCTAATGTTAGTAAATTGTTAGTATAGATTATGTAAAATCTAGTTGTTTTGGTTTGTGTGACAGGTATCTAGATAATTGCTCCAGGGTAGCCATAATAGTTCTTCATCATATTCTAGGTTTTGCATTTGCTCTTTAATTAACTCCATAGCCCTGACCCATTTTATTTTAGGTATAAGGGTGGAGACATCTGGGAGGTCCTGTTTTTTCCAGTTGGCTGCTAATAATGTTTTGGCCACTGTAATGATATGCATGGCTAGTTTTCTTTCTGTTTTTTGTAGGTAAGTTGATTTTTTCAGACCCTAGTAAGAAGATTTATGGATTACTTTGGATTGTTGCTTTAAATATTTTATTTATCATTTCTTGTATGTTTTCCCAGTAGTTTTGTGCTTTTGGACAGTTCCACCAGATATATATTAAAGTGCCTTCTAGTGTGCAGCCTCTGAGACATTGTGAAAGACTTGGGTTTTTATACATTATAGCTAGCCCTTGAGGGGTCTAGTACCATCTATATATGATCTTGAATGCTCTTTCTTTAATAGTTGTGCAAATTGACGATTGTTTTGTAAACAACCTACATTTAACAATATATCTGTTTTCTCCTGTTTAATTAGCTGATCAAAAACAATTTTATCACCCAATAGAATTCTTCGCCCTCAGGCTGGTGTAAGCCCATTATTCCCTATGGAGATGGTCCTGTTATTTAGCCTAAGTCCAAAATATTTCCCCATTGAAAAGAGACATCGATATGCATCTGTAATGAAAGGAACTCACATAGAAAAGCATTGCAAAGTGTGCCCCTGTTAACAGATTGATATTTATCAATAACAATTTATTTCAATGGGGAAACATTTTTATCCATCCTTTATAAGTCAAAGAAATTGAAAAGTACAGGGAAACAAAAACTGAAAGCGAAATGGGGTGAAATCAGTTGATATGGTCAAATAGGTCTTAGTAAATATGCCCCATTGTGTTTGGTTTTGTAGCAATTTCATTTGCACATTTTTTAATGATATCCTTTTACCTATTTCTAAAGAAATGTACCATTTTAGAGTTCTTAGTTATTGCATAAAGTCAAAGTTGTAGTCATCCTAAATTTCAAGATCTGGAGCATATATTGCTAAAAGTGTACTGAACTTGTGCAGTTTGATATTAATTACTCTGGTGGTAACAGTTAGCACTAGGTTTGAGATGCTTATTGCAAAGATTTTTGGGTTAATGCCACTTATTGCATTCTTTGTATGAGTACTTCCTATTAAATCCTATAGCTACTGCATCAATACTTAACATACACATAGCAAGTTTTACATTTAACTGTTGATTTCTGCTTAGAAACATTTGAGCTGCTTTTTCTTTTAGAAGTCACAGCTGTGGATATGGTGTGTTACCTCATCCTGTTGAGAATTTAATAGCTGGAGCTTCATGTGCTTCATATAGGCCATAGTGATTGGCATGTTATAGTCTATCATGCTTGTCACCAATGTGGGTGGTTTTCCATTATCTGTAAGTAAAACATATGCAAATTAAAAATGGCTAGAAGAAAACTGTGTCATTTCATTAGCATTTTCATCCTACCATTCTTCATTAGTAGCATTTTTCTAGAGATGACTCATATTTTTTTAAGTTAAATAGGTGAGCGTTTTCTGTGAAATACTAAATGTAGACATCATAATACAGAACATACCCAAGCCTAATTAAAATAATAGGAAGATTCATTGTTGCTTAGTGCCGCATGTGAAAACAGTCACAATCACAGCATATTGGTTCTAAATTAACACTTCATTGAGTGGTAGAAAAAAATATATATATACAGGTATATTTATAAAATACATCCGCATCCCTGACTACTGTGCCCATCTTTATAAAGAAAGTGTATCTTCCAATTTTAATACAAATTTATTTTACTGAGTTTTACAGTAACATAGTGGGTGTGGATGAAAACAGGGCAGTTAGTAACAATCTATTGTAATATAATCATAAATGACATCATATATAAACACTGCAAGCAAAGTGAAAGTAGAATAGTTACAATTTGAGTCTTGATTTACCACCTTGGAAACAGCAGAAGAATACAAATATGGATAAAAAAAACCTGAGTCAGAATATTCTGAGTTTATAATTTAAACAGTTAGCAAAGTATATATAAACTAATTCATGTCCTTTACCAGGTAATGTCTTTAGCCTGTAATCTATGTTCATATATAGTTTCGTTGACGATTAAGGGGGTCATTCCGGTAGGTCCGAATTTTCCTTCCCGAATTCACTTATAGCGAACTCCCATTATAAAGTTGTGACAGCGACAATTTTTTTGTTGTGGTTGCGATTTTATAATGGAAGAATTGTCGCGGTCGCGACTTTATAATGGGAGTTCGCTATAAGTGAATTCAGGACGGAAAATTCGGACCTACCGGAATGACCTCCTTGGTCTACATGATATAATAAAGATTAGTGTGCACATATATAAGGGGCTCTGTTTTTCTTCCTTTCTTGTTACAGTAGCTGGGAAAGAACAGGCTGTTATAAGGCTAAACCAAACAAGGCTACTTTTTATTTGTTTAAATGGTGTGGGTAGAAAAGAAAACAAAATGACTTTCCGATTTATTGGCTTATGTATATACCATATCCTCCTTGGTAATCCTTATTATCTTAGCCCAAATGCTATGTAATGGATGTTACATATTTTGAGTGACTAATATTCCACAGAATTAGGATAGAGTTTAGTCTTGGGAATGAACTTTAGCACAGACATTCCAAGGCAGTTGGAGAGTGAAGGTATTGCTCATTATGTGAACCATCAGTGAAGTTGGCTATACTTAAAGACACACAATGCAGATTGCTTACCTATTGAGAACAGGGTATATAGAGGTATTAGGGCATTGTCTGTGCAATCTGCATAATTGGGAGAGACATTATACTTGTCCTAACTTAAATGCAGGAAACTTTCTCAGGAAAAGCTGGTAAAAAACGGTAAGCAATAATTGGTGTCATAGGTCCTTTAATATATGGGTGCTGATATATAGCACTTAGTATGTGTACATTTGACAAATAGGGGTGTATTGATTATAAGATATATTTAGCCATGTAATGAGGTAAGGGAAGGTTGCAGAGGTACTGCTAAATTCCTACCCAATTAGTATGCCCAAGAGTGGACATATTAATTTTTAGAATAATGATACAACCAAGTATCTTTTAGTCTGGACAAAGGTTTGCAAAGATCATTTTGATTCAGAGGGATCATGACTGCAAAACATTTAAATGATGAAGACTTCAAGGAAAAGGAGGATACTTGTTTTTAATTGATCTAGTTGGTCAGGGAACGGGGTTTTATTTTGTGCTTTGATTTCGTGTAGTTAACCATAAAATTACTGTGTCCTTAACTGAGTTAACTCTCCAGTTGCAGAATACAAGTCTGGGGGTCTGTAATGTGTAGTTAGATATCCTTTTCATATGCAATAATATTGTATTCAATGTTATAGATGTGAAGGCCATGCAAGTATGGGTTCTACCTTATGTCATGTTTCTTACTGAGCCCATATAATAGAAGAGAAAGGGGGAAGCCATGATGGCTTCCATCTGAAATCCAGAAGGGTCTAAGGATATACTATTTACCTAGACCAATGCAACCCAATGTCAGTACAATCTATAATTCACTTTGACTGATCAAGCTTAACATAAAGTACAATCAATGGCCATAATAATTTTGGAAAAATCCCTAGTGCCTTAATAAAAAAAAAACTACTGTCGTAAAATAAGTAAAAAGTGTTGTATTGATTTTTTTTCCAGTTTCCCAAAGCTCATTCCTGATTTTTCATTAGGCTGTTAATACATCACATCTTTTTGTTCCTTGTATAACTGGAGCACAGATTGCTAGTATCTATGTATTTCCACTAGTAATGCTGTGACACATGATCCCCAGACTCTCTCAGGCTTCTTGCAGATACTATGTTTTCCCATTTTATTTTTATACAAGGCTGAAAAGTACAAGGTTGTTCTTTGTCTCATTAGAGATAAATTATTTCTTCAGATTTTCAATAGATGTGTTTTCAGTAAAACATGTGGAAAGTCCAGTTTTTTTATTTGTGCTACTTAAAGGAACACTTCATAACTATTATCTGCCTGGTAAGTAAATAATTTTGTAGCATATTTTATTTACTTGTTTCCATCTCTTTCAATCAACAGTTTCTTACCAAAGCTCATTTTTCTCTCCCCACTTCCTCTTCAGCAGTTCAGTTTGGAATAACAGCTCAACAAAACTGGAGGGCAAAGGCAAATTTCAAACTATGGGGCCCTAGATACTATTATACTATGAATAACACTACCTCAGAAAATGATAATCATGCCATAATATTATTCAGAATGTCATTAGGAGTCAATAAGTGATTGCTTTCTGGGAATATGCACTTGTTACCTGTCCTAGTGCTGCCCTGAAACAATGATCCATCATCAGCACACATAGTGCTTCCCCAGTACTTGTACTTTTCCTGTTGCTCTGCTTTGGAGACCCAGGGTCATGTGGGTGCCAGTGAAACAGAAGCACACTGGGAGGCAGGCCAACCAAGAAGCATGCAACACTTATACATCCCATTGCCCTACTAGGTACTCACAATGTAAATTTGCAAAAGAGGTAGGACTGTCCTCTTTCCACTGCAGCTCCAGGCTGCAGCAATGGAGAGAGCCTCTGAATTGGGAAATTGGCAGTAAGTGAAGCAGCCTGCACCAAGGCCTACACTGAATGCCTAAAGATGCTGTGCAGTTTTCCTATCAGACACCAGCTCTGCATTGCCATTGATCTGATAAACTGAAAAGGGGCGTTCAGGCACATTCAGGAACACCTATCCAGGAGCAATCCCCACTTGGGTCCAGTGAAACCCCACATGCAATGCAGAAAAGAAAAAGGTAATGGATGCTCTGCTGCTATAATTAGGGTAATTATGTTTCACACCTGAGGAAGAGGGTTACTGAAGTCCCCTAAAATGTTGTGTCACTCATCACACCGCAATAAGTAGGTTTTTAACCTAATTATAGCAGCTGAGCATCCTTGTACCTTTTTCTTTTCTGCATTGCTCCTACACATGACAAAGATGCTCTGCACTCTGACACACTCATAGCCCTATTGCTCTGTTCTACCTTCCATATGATCCAGATGCTTTGTACTCTGCCCCACATAACCAGATGCAAAGCATTGCCTCTCTTCACATGCTAAAGATGTTCTGTCCTATCACTCAAGTGCTCCACACTGTGCCCCAACACACACCTGGGAACTCTGCACTGCCACTACAGATACCTCAGATTCATCTGTACTGATACACACATTACCAGATGTTCTGCACCCTGCCACCCACACATGCACATATCCTTTACACTCTCCCAACACACGTCCCAATGCTGTGCACTGCCTCTCCACATGCCCTTGTTTTCTACACTGCTTCTTACATGAGCAGATGCTCTGCATTTTCCCCACACACCTGCTCTATACTGAATTTCACAGATTTGCATTGTCACTCCCCTATTCATACCCCAATGTTAACTTTAAAGTTGAACTTTTTTCTTTTCTGTTTCTTTTTATCTTTACTGATAGCAGCCATGTGGTGTGTGTGGGTTAAAAACCCAGCCTCCAGTTATCTAGTACCAATACCTTGTATGGGTGCAACAGAAAGCCCAGTTTCAAAGCTAAATATTAAACTTGCTAGACACCTGTTACAATTTTTATAAACACACATTTAGTCGGTCATTCTCTAAAGTCCAAATTGTTGTGTAAAGGTGCGAATTCATCAGCTAAAGACAGTCGCAATAGACTGCTACTGTCGCAGTCGCAACTTTACAATGAGAATATGGTCTCAGTTGTGACTTTACAAAGGAAATGTTGTCAAAGCTGGAACTTTAAAAATTGTTGCGGCCGCGACTTTATAATGGGAATCCGCTGTTTGCGAATTCGACAGTTGAATTCTCACTTTAGAGAATAACCCCCTTAATGTTTTGAAATTGTAGAAGGCATTGGGGGCATTTTCATGTTACTGCCCATTTAAGCTGCCCTTTCTTATCTCTTCCACTCTTCTGCAAGATCTTTGGTCCTACCCAGTTAACACTAATGTAATTGATGTAGTCTTTTTAGATGGAAAGATGAATTTTCTAAACCTGTTTTCCAGCCATAAAGAGTTGCTGAAATGTGGTGTCATTTTCAGAAGAAATATGATTTCAAAAGCAAATCCCATATTTTTTACTACTTAATACAGCAGCACCCATTATTTTCAGGCACAAATACGTCACACATATTACAGTTGAATATTATATATGACAGTTCCAAGAGCCCATAAATACTAAATCAGAGGAGAGGAGTACAGGAGTACCTTCTTCCTGCAAGTTGACATATGTAAATATTATATAAAAACAATCTCCTGCTCCGGGTTTGTAGCGTACAAAAGCTATTTATAGTGTAGAGAGTGTATCATTTTGTCTTTGCATTCAAATTGGAGTCTATTTTTATTGTTCTTTCTTCTTTCACATGCTGCACTATTCGTGAACCATTAATAAACTTTTATGTACTGCAGACAATAGGCAGCAATAAGGACTAAGAAACACTGCTATAACAATCTGTTTCAATACAATAATTTTTCATTCCTAAATCCTAAACATGCAAGGTTAAGAAGAGCAAATGGTTGTGGATTTAATGAGATTTGTATAATGCAAAGGAATCAACCTGAAGTCATATTCTTTATCAGTTATAGGGATATTAATGAATAGCATCAGATATCATATTAATAAGATCCCCATAACTGATAAAGAATATGACTTCAGGTTGATTCTTTTGCATTGGAATATATTTTAAAGAAATATCACCAGCGCTTTACAGAGATTCATCATTCAATTAAGTCCCAGCCCCATGAAGCTTACAATCTAATTTCCCTATTCAGTCACACACATATGTATGTTTTTGGATTGTGGGAGGAAACCCACTCATGTGTGGGGAGAACATACAAACTCCATGCAGTTGAGGTCCAGGGTGGAATTGAAACTCAAGGCAGCAGTGTTAACCACCGAGCCACTGTACTGCCCACCAAGCCAATGTACTGCACTTGATCCAAAGTTTTGAGAATTTTAAAAAAATATCAGCAAGATGCAGGTGGACAGAATTTTTCTGAGACTTCATACTTTCTGATTGGTTATTCAGAATTCTCAGGCCTTTCAGTCAAATTCCTGGCTTAAAATTCCAAACTGAACTGATTAAGAGGAAGTAGGTGAGAGAGAAGGATTTTCTGTAAGAAAATGACTGTAAATTTAAAAGAGAAATAATTAGATAAAAATACATAGCAAAAGTGTCTATTCAGCAGAGACGATTAAACAGATAAAAATTGTTGGCCACTAAACTGTCTCTTTACAGCACAAGCGAAGCATGAGCAATTGAGAAACACTTGTATATGCACAGTAATGACCTGATTCCAGAGTTCAGTGAGGGAACGGAGCCTAAGGTTGCATCTGCACTAATCAACAGGAGTTAAGAGTTCACATTGACATGGAAACCAAATTCTATGATAAGATAAAGTAAAGTATTGCACTGTCATTGGCTGCAGAACATCTCTACTCCTGGCCCCTCTTCACTAAGGCAGGTGCCTGATCAGCACCAAGCCACTTTCCCTTGCAACACTGTCCACTCTTGCACCTGGACCAAATTAAGGACACATATCGGTTCAAGAAGAGTGATGGGATCTGAAGCTGCAGGACTGAAAATTGTGTCTCAGTGGTCCTCGCAGAATCATGCTTTGAAGACTGACTGGAGAAGCCCTACTGACAATTTCTTACTGACTTAAGAGAGCCCCAAGTTGGGAAGAAATCAATAAATCTTGCAGGGCAACTAAGACATATTTATTAAGATGTAATAATGGTAACATACCATCAGCATTTTTGTGAAATCAAAAAGTGTATTAATACTGGGTATGCGAGAGACCAAATCCATAAAAAAAGTCAATGGTTCAGCCCTTTCTTTGACAATTGCTGGTGCTGGGTTAACTACACCTTTAAGAATTAAAGGAACAGTTTAGTCACCAATAGTTATCTGCCTGTCTATTTGGCACTGTTAAATAAAAGTTAAAGGAGAACTAAAGGTAAAAAAAAAAAGCCATCTACTACTTACATGACAAGCATGTCATTGCTGCCCACAGGACTCACGATCATTGCAGACACAGTGAAGTACATACTCTACTTCACTGTGCCTGGGAGCCACCATATCTTCGCCAGGGTCCTTTTGGCTCTTCTTACTGGTGGTGAATGACTCGTCGCAATGCAAGCACGTCATTTTCATGCATGCGCATAGTGTCCCTGGCACTGGAGAGGCCAGATGTCATATATGCGCATGCGCAGATGGGACCACCATGTCCCGCATTGATTGATCGGGCGGGCAGCAGAGGAGGCGGAGCAGGAGCGGAGGGGCAGAGGAGGTGAGGAGGAGGGGCAGTGGAGGAGGTGGGGGACAGAGGAAGAGGAGCGGAGGGGCAGTGGAGGAGGCGGAGGAGGAGCGAGGGACAGAGGAAGAGGAGGAGGAGCGGGGGGGACGCTATCCCAATGCTCGCCCCCCCCATCCTCAATGTCCCAACCTACCAACTCCCCTACCCTAATCTGTCTGCTGTAGCACTAAGCGCTACAGTGTTACTTACCCTGTCATTGTTTATAACTTCACTGACAGAGTGAGTAACGCTGTAGCGCTACAGCAGACTGATTCGGCCAGGGGAGGAGGTAGGTTGGAACAGGGAGGGGTGGCAAGCAGAAGCGCCCCCTCCCCCCCCAAATATCAATTAGTAGGAGGGAGCTGATTTGGGGTGCAGCACAGTATGGGGGGTATATAGGGACAGCACAGTATGGGGGGATTATTGGGACAGCACAGTATGAGGGGTACTGAAAGTACTGGCAGAGTATAGCACAGTGATGGCTAACCTATGACACGCGTGTCAGAAGTGACACACCAAGACGTTTTTGCTGACACACATCATGGTGCTGTTCGTGCCACGCTCTCAATAGGACAGTTGCCCCGCCTTTCTTGAAGTGACAC
>JAKJJM010089161.1:0-17157 GCA_021901965.1 Pipa carvalhoi
TCTCGCAAGATCATCTCTCACAAGAATCTCGGAAAGACCGATAGCGGTCTTTCCAACAATAATAAATTTTACCCCAAGAGTGTAAAGTTTGCAATAAATTTCAGAATTCTGGATAGCCATGCACCCCTAGTGCCTGCTCAAAATGGGCCTAAGGTAACTTGCCAGTAGTAAAGTCTGTGTGACTGGTTTCCATACAGTAATACCGGAACAAATTCTTTAATTGGATCATTGGGAGTTTTCTTCAGCAACTACCCAGCAATTAAATAATTCAGGTGTATAATTTAATTGTTTAGCGTTGCCTTATACTTTATATTTGAACCAAAGTCAGACTCACATTTGCTAAGTTAGCCTGCATGCCAGCAACACAACAAATCACAGAAAAAAAGAGGTCACACACACAAATTTCATGTTTGAAAGAGCAGTCGGCATCCTGTATCTGTATTTCATAATTGGCCCTTCAGCATATAGACTCTATGGGCCAGATTTTCCAAGCGCCAAAGGTCTCTGTATGTGCCTTTGCGCTTAAATAGTCGCGGACGCGCTTCATGCATTTGAAGAACAGGCAAACAGAACGGCAGACAAAACTCTGTTTGCCTGTTCTTGAAGTGTGTGGAGTGCGTCCACGACTATTTCAGCGGCACGCCTCATGCACTTCGCGGAGATGCCTTCGCAAAGGCACATACAGAGACCTTCGGTGCTTGGAAAATCTGGCCCTATATCTTTGGGTGTAGGTGAAATTGGGAAATTAACTGCACTTTCTACCCTATGGAAAATACATGGGACGGAGCTGAAATCCCTACAGCACCAGAATGCATCAGCTGTATGTAAATAGTCTCCTTAAAGAAAAGAAAAAAATGTAAGACTTCATGCAATGTGAAATTTTAGCAGAAAGCTCCAACATGTTTTTTGTTTCAAATTAATGTTAGGAGGTTTAGTTCAATATTTTGTAGAACTATGCAGAACTACAACTCCCAGAGGGCCTTGAGTAAGCAAATAAGACTTTTGGATACAAAATGGCTGTTCATGCAACTCGTTTAAGACTTAGGGGGTCATTCTGGTAGGTCCGAATTTTCCATCCCGAATTCACTTATAGCGAACTCCCGTTATAAAGTCGCGACTGCGACAATTCTTTTGTTGAGGTCGCGATTTTATAATGGGAGAATTGTCGCGGTCGCGACTTTATAATGGGAGTTCACTATAAGTGAATTCGGAACAGAAAATTCGGACCTACCGGAATGACCCCCTAATTATGTAAACTAAACTTCTTTTGTTTATTTGGTTGTTTGTAATAGAAAAGCACAGCTCAGCCCAGCTGTTTTAAATTTTCTTGCCAGTGTCACTATAAATTGGATTTCAAATAAAAGCTTGCACAGTGAATGAGGGTCTAATGTAACCAATATCTGTTATTGTTAGTCTGGACATTAGGGAGTTAAAGAGCCATTGAAAAACATCATTTGTCTGTAGTGTTTTACATTTGTTTACAGACTCTCTTTTTCATTGCAGGCTGTGAAAGATGATACTTGTCCCTCAGACCACAGTAAAAGTCCAAGCCTCCAGGAGACTAATGTAAGGTCTGTCTTTTCTTGCTCCCTTATTGTCACAGGTTAAATCAATTTAGAATCCATATTAAAAGTAATCCAATCCCAGCTGCCTTTATTCTTGTGCACAATTTTGGTCTAACATGATAAAATGATCAGATATATCCTTACTGTATCTTGCCCATGGCAGTTCACTTTCAAGAACAGAAATGGCTATATAACGTATATTAACCAGGATTGCGAGTCTGGATTAAGAGTCCGTCCTTCAAGCAGTTATGATGAATACAAAGCAGACAACATCTACAAAGTAAACATCATGGAGCAAGATCATGAATCACAAAGAGCTGGGTTGCAGTGCAAAATGTGTAGCTATGCTACTGTTTATTCAGAGCCTAACATGTTTCGGGCAGTTGTTATATGTATAAGGTAACATTTATATTGTATCATTGTCTAAAGGTTAATTGCAATTCTTTTGTGTTTCAATTTGAAATTGTCTTATTATAATAAATACATGTTCAGACAAACTCTTTGGTAGGCCTTGCGGCAGTACCTTGTTCATCCATCTCTGGCGGACTTTTATTTGGAAAGGACGCCCTAGACCATTGGGGCTGTCCCTCCATAACTTACAGACTTGATTGGTTCTCTCACTGGAGGTGGGGTTAATGTGGGTTTAAATATCTTTTCTTTTGTATTGTATACACATTTGATAAAGGGCACGCTGCCTGAAACATGTTATGCTCTAAATAAACATTAGCATAGCTATACCTTTTGCACTGCAACCCAGCTCCTTGTGATTTATGATTTATGACGTGCTTTGTCAGGGCACGGGACCCATAGGTTGCTATCTTACAGCAATTTGTGTTGGTTAACTATTTCTTTCTGAGATCACGGACCAAGATGCTTGGGACCATTTTATGCCAAAAAGTAGTTCCATCATTAGACAAACTGGCACAGTGCTGAAATTGTATGCATCTACACATCATTTACCAGTTCTGAGACTCCTGTTAACTTCTACAGTAAACCTTTTACTTGATTTTGTCCAACACATTGGTCATGTTAGCATACATTCTATAATTTACTATAACATAAGTATTTTTCTGAGGACCTATTATATAAGTAAAAATATCATGTCATAATATTTTTGAGTTGTATAAATAACTATGCTATATTAGTTCAATTTCCAGAACAGCTAAATCCTAGTGCACTGGAGGGGCATATTTAGCAACAGGGTGGGATTAGTTGTGGTCACGACTTTGGATTTGTAAGTGTTTGTGACTGGTGTAGATAGGAATGTTTAGGAGGGGCTAGGGGCTCCACCTCCAGAGAATTTGAAAGTTTTCCCAGAGATCTGTGATGTGGTGGCTGTCTACTGCTTTTCCTAATATGTTGCTGGTTCAAATTTTATTACCATTGTTGATTAGAAAAATAGGCTGCCACAAAAATCAGAAACTAAATGGATTCTCCTGTGACCCATTTTTGCCAAGAACACCAAAAGCAGCGACAATTATAGCCATTTTTACTTCAAGTAATTAAGTAAAACACATAATTTCAGTTATTCTGATCAAATTAACAATGCAACTGGCAGAAATACATCCCTAAATCTGTGGACACTCATTTGAGTTGCTCTCTCCAGCCCTTCTTGGACAAGCAGCATTGTGTTGACCCAATAAAAATCAGCTTTTCATCTGGACTTGCTACTGTTGTTCATCAAGCCAGCCCCTTTGTTTTTGTGTCACCCTCCATGGCTAACTACTTGCATTTCTGGTCCTTAAACCTGAAAGGATGCAGAAAAAAAGTCTCATAAGCACAAGGAAATTTACAAGAACCTAAGGTAATTGCTTATTTTTTGAAAACTATATAAATCATTTGTTCCCCAAACTACACTACTTGACTAATTATAATATTCATATAGAGAATATGGCACAGAATAAAATATAGAGTTGAGTATTTCAGTGTCATATTAATTATATTAAATTAAGCACTGCTAATTTTAGGCAGGTTCAGATTTTTTGGATTAAGCACAAAGAAACAAGTGTCATTTTGAGGACAATGCAGGGACAGTTTCTGCATAGGCAGGGAGAGGTTTAGGGAAAGTTTAAACTAGGTAGGGAAAGCGTATACAGGGTTGAGGCCTGCACTACAACTAAAATAAATTGCACCTGCTGTTTTTAGAGCAACAATCAGGAACTGTTTAGGATAGTGACAAAAATATTTGGAAGCAAAGCACTGCAAACTATCTGAAACCAATTGTCCTTTTTAGTGGATATTAGAGAAAGTTCTCAGGATAGGCATGGCAAGCTTGTGTTGTTGTAACACAGAGGGCTAAGCCTTTTTTTCTTTCTTTTGGGAGGTTTAAATTTAAAAAAAAAGCCTGTTACAAAATCAGTTTGTCCACAACGGAACCCACGAATCTTTCTACACACATGAAGAATGATTTTGTAGGGTCTAGTCCATTTGTAACCTCCTCCTTCTCCCGCAGTATAGGTACTGATTAAACATTGTTCTATTGTTTGCTGTGGGCAAGGCACATTGACTTTGTTTGTAAATATGTTTGTAAATATATACCCCTTAGAGTTTCCAAAAATGTGCAAATTAAAATAGGATTGTACAAAAGATTAATAGTAGAATGGAACAACTTACAAATACCACTTTGGACCAACCTACTAAATTTCTTATTATCTATTCTCCCTGAATCTTGTTACAGGAATCATATAGTTCTTTCCAACATACAGATAATTTTTCCCATGATCCACTAGAGTTCCCTACATAATTGTCTCTGTGCTGTGTCCTTTTATCTTATTCCACTTAACACTTCTGATATTTTTTGTTTGCATTTGTTGTTTCGTTCCAAGACTCTGATCGTACATTTACTTGTCCAACTGTGACTACAGCTTTCTCCTACTTCCCCCAGACTTAAATTATGACATTTAAGTGTATTTTTTTTCTCTGTCAGGATGAGTTTTTTATGTTAATCATCATAAGGAGAAAGATTTGATAATGTACTAACTGATTTGCTTATGTGACTTTTTATGCCATGCTACTTATTGCTAACATTGCTTATAATGCTAACATTATTTGCTGTACCTTGACTGTAACAATAATAAACTGCTCATAAAAAAGAGAAACCAGTCTAGGATCGGTCTTTGTCAGCTTGTCACATGTTGACACTGCAATTTTATGCTCCTTTACAAAGCTGTTGACTCTCAAGTGACATAGTAACCAAGAATGGATTGTTATTTTCAGACCAGCAACAAATTCTCAACCTTACTGATATTTGAGCTCTGACATGGCAAGCCCAGAACAGTTTCAATTATTTCCTACATCATTATTGTATTACTTTGGTTTTATGTTTGGGGTTGTTTTGCTTAAAAATAAATCTTCCAAGAAGCAGAATATTGCTGTATTTTTGCATTCATTTTACCTTCTGCCTTTTTATATTCTGCAAAAAATCATCCTCATGGCATGATGCCTACCTGCCACCATCCTACTTAGCAGTAAGTATAGCATAGTTATTTTAATAGGGAATGTTTGGCTTAAACCAACCAAAGAGTTTATTTTATTGGCCAAAAAGCTTAGCCATTCATCCTTTTTTAACCTCTTTTCCATGACTGAAAGTTTCACAGAACTAGAATATACAGGGCTTTGTAATCTAAAGATTTGTGTTTTTAGTCACAGAAAAGCAAAGCTAATAACACTATTAGGCAAATCACATATTACATTTTGCAGTCATAGAAGTGCAAAACATGGGATTTGAATTGTACAATATTATTTTTTTGTCATGTATTTCAGAAGTCCAGCTTCTGTTCGGGCTGAAAGTACACAGTCCACAGGATCATCCTCAAGCAAGCCAGAAACCCGTCCTCCAAGATTAAAGAAGCTAACAAGGCAATTCAGCTTGTGAGTAACTGCAAGAAGAAATGTAAATATGTAAAAAAAAAAAAAAACTTAAAACCAGCTTGGTCTCTAAAGTTCCATACAATTCCTGGATGTTATATGGCTACTCTAAGTAGAATTACATTCAATATTATTTTAATATATATTAATTTTATATGTCAGTGATCTTATAGAATTCTTGCTCCCTTTAGAGCTGCCTTTATTTGATACAATATAAGAAGCATAGTGATTTGACACTTTAATAGTAACATCTCGAAATACTGTTGACATCTGTTGGCCTTCTTGTGGTTAAAGAGCTCCAGAGGCTAGATAAAATCATGAAGAATATCAGAAAAATCCACATTAGAGTTTACATTTTATATTTAGTTTACTTCATGGAGGTGAACATGCGCAGAAGCAGAATTCTAATGTTAAACAGCTTCTGCGCATCTCACACTTGTGGGTTTGAACAGGAAGTGAAGAGGATTGCAGCACTTTGCATAGCAAAAGATGTCAGCATGCAAGTGAGAGCAGGAGGCAGCGCTAGAGAGTAAAACCCCTATCTGTAAATATTTCACCCTTCCCTCTTAAGAATCACCCATAGATAAAACAAGCTTTTAGTTAATCTGTAACTGGTCCTTTCTCCATAGGACTGCAGGTAAATTTGATTTTCTTCAGTTTAACTCAGTTTCTTAACTCATTCAGGGGAATTCACCAACATGGGCAATCGTTTACAGAGGTCTACCCATAGCAACCAAATAAGAATCATCCTAGTATAAACAAGCTTTAGGACTTTCATTGCTAACCTTAAATGTCCCTTAGTAAGTATGATAGGCATGAGAAAACAAATAAAGCAGAGACTCTTGTATGCACAAACAAAATGGAAGCCCAGTAGTTCTAACTTTAACTTACTCCTGTCTGGATTATCAACTTCTTTATTTTGTCACATCATTTTGTTGCCCTTCTTCTCCACCTTTAGCTTTGTAAACATTATGTATCTTGTCTTTGTCAAAAACATAAATTTAAATATTTGCATTTTCCGTCTGCTTTAAAATATAATGTTCACAGTTGGCAGCACATGATATAATCTGTCAGTCAAGCTTTTTGTAACTAGGCATCCAATGCACCATATATGGGAGTGCCTGTTTTGAGCAATTGACTCCAGGTTAATCTAATCAGAAATGATCTCCCCAACAAAAAATAATTGGCCAAAGATTTCTTTTGGCAGGCGTTTATGTGTTGAACTGCAAGACAAGGCAAGTTGCCTCTTTTAGTGCCTGTGTTTCCAGCATAAGGCCAAAAACAGAGGTTATGTAAAATGTGGTCAAATATCATAGAATCCAGTTATGTGGACCATTCGTGTGAGGTGAACAGGCCCAAAGCTGCTCCCAGTTGCAGCAAACAAGTATTGTCCTTCAAAATTATAATGTGTCGGATGAGGCAGTGCAGTTTCTGCACTAGGCCCCATACCATTATATTAACATTTTGCCCAAACAATATAATTTCATTGAAATTTGATATGTCTGTCTATCTAACTATCGATATGTGTGCAATCGATTTTCTACTTTTTGTTGCAGTAAACTATACAGTAAAATATCCAAAATTGTGCCATTTGTTGAATATCTCTTTATATCAATACATTTTATCAGTTCATATGATGTTTTTGTGATGTAATGTAATGTGTTTCACAAAAATAATATTTGGCATGCAGGTATATTTTATTCTGAATTGTATATGAAAGGCTGGAAAAAACATATTACATATGTTTGCTCGCATTAACGGAATTTAACCTTGGCTATAGAGAACAGAATTTGTACAATGACTTAATATCACAGGGACACAATAACCTAGCAATATGCTACGCTTATTTTTAATTCTGTTCAGCTTGTGAAAGTGTTGAATATAATAGTTATAACACAGCAACATTGTTACTGAAGTTAAAAGAATTAAGCTCAATCTTAATTTTCAGATTCTCTCTTTGCTAAACCATTTCCTTGACATTTTTTATTTAAGTCATTGTTGAATTTATAATGTTGAAAAACTTCTTCATCTGTACAAATTACATTATACTAGTTTCTAGTGAATAATAGTAAACTAGCAAGTGGCCTACCTAGGCATTGAGTAATGTAACTAGATAGTTTGTGGTGGACCTAAGTCCTTAGTATTTTGCAGTGTGCTGTTGTCCTGGATTGATCCCATTTGTTGGGTTATGAAGGGAGGGCTGTGATCCCTGGTGTCAACTCTGTATTGCTCCATAAATAGTTTTCTCATTGTCTCATTAAGGATCAGTTTATACTTTAGGGCTGAACATCTCCCACCATATCTAGACCACATCATACTGTTATGCACTTGTGGTCAGGATTCATGACTGTCCTTAGAAACAGAGGACACAGACCGCTTTTGATCAACAATTCTGGTTCTTCACTTTTTCTTTTCATTTTAGTAGCCATTACCTTGATTGCGAGTTTAATAAATACTCTTTTATTCCAGCTTCATCCACTGTCTATGGTTATTCTATCCTTAGCCAACAAGAACTTTTCACAAATTTGCAAAGGCTACTACTGCTGTCTGTTTTCTACTTAGATACATTAATCAGGCTTACAAATACACTGCTTTAGTACAGCTAAACAAAGTAAATGTTCTTGTGAAAAGGATATATGTAAAGTCAGGTTTTCAAACTTGCTGGTATACATTCTGAATTCAGAAACTTTTATCATTTTCCCTACATCAGAGTGGGAGAAATAAAAGTAAACCATTCAAATGTTTGCAGTGAGACATTTGGAAGCTCAATATCATTGCTGCTTCATTGCCTCTGGTTGCTATACTGCTGACCCAATGAACAACTGCAATGAAGGGTGTGTGATGAGGGGGCTACTGCAAAATGTACATGGGGGTCCCTTTGAGACTAGCTGCATTGCTGATATTAAGAAGTAAGTTGCTGGTATTGATATCCCACCAGCAGTCATGAAATGTAAAAGGCTATTGTGCATTAGTTTTAGTTGCTCTATCATCTCTTTATATATATATATCAAACCTCCCATAATCTCCAGAACCATGGTTAACATGTCTTGTATAAATGTATTTAAAGTATCCAAATATTATTTACACTGCATTCTATTTTATCATTCCTAAGAAACAAACTTCTCTCACTTCTTTGTACATGACATCACAACAGACCTTGGCCCTATACCGCAGGCTTAGAGCTTCTTTTCCAGTTTAGACATTGCAAAAGTTTTCAGACCTACCAGACAGTAACACAATTGAAATGTTTGAGAGCTCTTTCAGTTCAGAAAAGAAAAATACTCAATGTCTAACTCATTGCTTGAAATTAATTTTTAATATCTAATGAAAAGACCTTGAAAAGCTCTTATCATAATATATTGGAAATCTTTCTTCTGTTTTTATTAATCACAGTGATGAAGATGACCTTCCTCCTGAGCTGGCAGCACTGGTTGCAGAATCCTCTACTGATCAAAGATCTTCACTTCTGCAGTCTTCAACTGAACATTCTCAGTCATCGTCTATTGAAAAGGTACACAGCATGTAATAAGTATAGTACAATTTTCTGAGCAGTTAAGTATATGCAAAGTATAAGAAAATCATAGTTTTAATCTTAAATGAGGCAGAATACAAGTGAATTAGAACTTTATTTTTAGGAATGAACAATTTGTTCAGCTGTTGCCAATATACAATACAAGCATGCTTGGTTCACAATGACCTGGATAAGGACACTTGAGTTTAGTAGGTCTTCAGCCTTAGGAAAGCAAGCATTGCTCTGGGTCATCCTGGCAAGGAGAGAGAATGCCATTAAGAGCCTTACTGTCACCATTGTGATGCAAGTTGTTTTAATGATATTTTAGAGAGATCCCATTTAGGAATCAAAATGTTAGGCACGTGGTAAAAGAATAGTATTTTCTACTTTCTAAAGAATTGCAATGCTAGCGTTTTCATCTAATAATTGCTAGGCACACAAAACTGGACAAAGCGTCTCTGTATAAAGATAAGTAAATTTTATTGCTCAAACAATCCAAGTCCTCAGTAGCAGCTTAGTGTAATTCATTTAGAGGCACAAATACATGAGACAACATTTCCTCCAGCCCCTCTGCCCTATACCCATCTCCCTGGTATTTATTTGTACTGCACCTCTCATGGATTCCCTTACCTGCCAGCAGTCCAATCTCCTTTTGCAGACTTTTATTATCTGCAACCTTCAGCTTTCACATGGAGAACAGCAAGTAAATGTCCCTTTAAGTGTTAAATGATTCTCAGGGAATCTTTAGCAATAGTTTTACTAACCTACATAGGGCAAAATTTATTAAGAGCGCAAAGAATCGATTGAGTCTTTGCGGTCTTAATAGTGCGAGAATTTGTGGCCGAGAATTCTCGCGACAGTACTTGGCGAGATTTCGATCCGTGATCAAGATTTTTCGCCCAAAAGTAGCCATAGGCTACTATCGAAAATTGATTTTTTCCCCCCGATTTTAATACATTTCACCCTAAGTATAAATCATATAATTGGCCCAGCATATTCACACAAAAACTAGGGAAACCATCTTGGATACTTGATTGGAAAGCAAAATTATACTGCTAGAAAACTTGGGCATAGAGAAGACAATGCAAAGGTCTTGCTCCACACTAAACGGCAACAGAAAGCAGCCTGATTTTTGTATATCATTCCCCAGATCCAGATCATCCTGTTTAACAGTTTTCATTAAACCCCTGTTAACTATTTTTAAAATAACGATTTAGAAAATTACACATGTTTTGTTTTAATATTCTAACCATTCTCTTTCTTTACAGAGCCCAAGTAAACCAAGCAGTCCCTTCGCTTTGGAGCCTGGTGACCTACTGATGGATTTCACAGAAGCCACACCAATGGTAAATATTTGAAATTCATATGCAGCCTCTCACATACCAGCTAACACCTGTTGTGTGAAGGTAAAATATGATTCTGAAAATGGACTGTCACCCAGATACAAGACTGTTACTTAAAGAAATATATGTTTAATAACAGATGTAAACATGAGAATATTTAGAAAGATTTTTTTATGTCAGTTAGTAGACATACATTCCATACTATATTTGGTTAGGACAAAGGCTCAGTGTCTAGTTTGGAAGTTAGACCATAAGTGAATGCAAAAAAAATATTCCTATATTGTGGGGGACTAGTCAAATGGTTGTGGAGCAGGTATCATGTTTTAGCCAGTGAAACCCCTAAGTATAGCAGCAACTGCCCCTTTAACACCCAAGCAGACAGTTAGGCAACCTTTTTCCTTTAAGCACAATTCATGCAACATTTAATATTGAGAAAAGTCAGAACAAAAACAAACAGTTGTTTTACTCACAACACCGGTACCAATGCTCTGGTCACCTCTTAGCAGCATCTTATACTGGAAACAGCAGTCTTTATCCATCCGCAGCCTTTTGTCTCTCTCCACGTAACACAGCAACATAGCATAGGACCTCAGCAGCACCACAGGAACACAGGGAAGCCTTAGCCCTGGCCTCAGGACCCTGACTGAGAACAGGATGTTCACCTCACTCTCTGGGGCTACCCCTTCACTTACTCCTGTTGCGACTTCGGGCTGTCGTTCTCCTAGAGCCTACACTGACACGCACTACTGCGCCCTATAACAGTAATTATAACACTATGGGCGAGATTTAATAAAGTCGGAAAAAACGATACCGGTCTTTCCGACATTCTCACGGGAGGTTACCCTCCCGCGGGAATCTCGTTTTCCAGATTATGGAAATCGGTGTTTTTTTCGATTTCCATAATCTGGAAATCGGGTATTTGTACCGAAAATTTCCATAGCCATACAAGTTATGGCTACTTTTCGGTGCAAATACCCGGTTTCCAGATTATGGAAATCGAAAAACACCGATTTCCATAAACTGGAAAACGAATCTTGCCAAAATAAGCCCGAAAAGACTCGTATCGAGTCTTTTCAGGCTTAATAAATTTCGTCCTATATCTTCAGCAAGACTATCATGGGAGTCTGGAGGAGGGCAATGACCCCCCCCAGAAAGCTTCCAGTCCATGTCCTTCTGAACCAAAAGATGCACTCAGGAGTAGTCCTACCCTAATGATGTGCTTCTCTGTCCTGCCCTATCTGCCTAATGGATGGTCGCCACAATCCATTAAAGTCTGCATGATGTCCATGCAGTCCATAATTGATTTCTGTTATTTGCAGATCTATTTTCAATAATTACCAAATGATAAAAATAAACAATTTTCTAAAAAATGGTTTCTCTTTACCATGCTACCAGATTCTCTAATCTCTAAACTCATAATGACCTTGGGTACGAGAGGGTTAAAGTACATGTACACTGTACAAAAAGAAGAAAGGTCATCCACTCCCTATCCATTTCCCACATAAGGGGCAAAAACGATTTTTTAGACTTTTTCTCCCATTTTTTTGACCGTTTTACACCTCCTTCCTACACCTTGATGTAAGCCATGTGTTAACCTCTCTATTTTCACTCTGTTTCCTCCCTGCATTGACACATGTTGGTAGCAGGAAGCAGGATCTTACATTTTTAGAAAATAAAATCTTGCCAGATCAATGTTTTAAAACAAAATTTCATATTAAAGTAAATGTTGCATATATATATGAATATGGTCCTCATAAATAATAAACCTGTGTACATGAGAGATGTGGCTTCTAAAAAGGGCAATGTAAACATGATATGGAGTTTGCACTCATTATGCATTATATATCGCTTGGTTTCATCAGTTGTACACAATCTGGGCTGCCTATTACCCATGAATTCAAATGGGTTCTGAAGACACTTGTAGCCATGTGACATGCAGCTCAACAAATTATTATGCAACCAGTGTATTTTCATGTTTAGTTATAGATGGCTTGTTTTGCATAACCTCTAAAATTTCCATACTGCAGATTGATACTATAGTTTAGTTGGGCACTCTAGGGCTCCATAAACTTCATTGCAGTGCAATCTCCAGTAAACACTTGAAGCAGCATTATTAGCTGTGCAGCAATGAGGCTAGTACAATTGTTTGCTTGAAATTAAAAAGGAAGGAAAACATAAAGCTCAAGAAGTGTTTATTCTGCACTGTTGGAAAACAATCTATTATTGAAATATAATTCTGGATTTTTAACCTACTTGGATTCAAGGTTAAATTTACTTTTTATATTATCTTGGTGTTTAGTTCAAACGTGCAGGAGTGCAATGTAATCCACACACAAGAGGGATCCATGTTCTTGAACCTCTTAACACTGCTAACTCTTGCAATGTCTATATCACCCCTAGCCAATGATTTTAAGCTATTATATCAACTACCCATAAGCCACATCCCAGTTCTGAGTATAGGTGGACAGTTAAAATAATATATTTACACAGCGCACTCCTCTGCATAGTACCTGTAGGCTTTGCCACCAGGGCCCCCTATAGTACCATTAGAAATATGCAGTTGGGTACACCTCTCTCCAGAAAAAAATGTATTCTATTTATTAGTGGATCAGTGGATCGCACACACAATTCAGCACATCGTTTCAGGGTCACTGCCTCTCAGGAGTGCCACATGGAGAGGGTAGCCGAATCCAAATCTTTGTGTTATCCACTGATCCACTAATATATGAAATATGTTTTTCCAAAGAAAGCTTTTATATTGTATATATAAAGCTTTTATATTGTATATAAAAACACAGAAACGCACAGTTGTTTTAAATGAACAGCAAACTTAGTTTATTTAGAAGAGTATATATGACTGTGGTGGCCTAAGCATAAGAGTGAGGCCTACATATCAGGCACACATTAACCTGCAATATCCAGGTTGTTAACTGAGTATTATTCCTTGCGGGGAACTCACATTCGCTGATGTGTGCTCTGCTGCTCCCCCACAGTATTACATGCACTGTTATACCCTGGCATCAATCCTGAGAGGTCTGCAGGAGAAGGTAAGGTAGCAGCTTGTAACAGGTCTTGTGAATGGCCCACTCATAGTCTGTAAAGTTGCACTGATTAGAAACCTTTAGTAGGACATACATATATATATTAAAGGGGAACTACATCAGCAGACACAATTTCTACTCAATTCCCCCCAGCATTTCAATTGTAAATTTCCAGTAATTCACCTAAAATAATTTATCCTGAATTCCTAAGCTTTTAGTTATTTATTATAATTTATTCACAGTGGGATTTTGGCAGATTGGCCTTTAAACCCAATCCCCCATAAAAAAACTGATCACAACACTTTGAGCAAAGGTACAGTAAGATATAAGTAAGCAGGTACATAAAATTATTGTAAATCATTGCTGCCCTACAATATAAGCATTCAATAAACATCCCTGGTTTTCACACTGAGCCCCTGATGCATGTGTTCTGATTGGTCACACCCTCAGGGTGGGGTGGGAGAGGACTATCAGTTATATGACTTTACAATAATATAAATCTGAATAATTTGTTAAAGCTCAGGTGCAATACATTGCTTTTTTTAATTTAAACTATTGTAGGCTGGATGCCATTTATTGTCATTGAGGATTCCAGTCATCTTAAGCCTTGATGTCCCTTTAAGTACAGAATATGATACTGTCATATTATGACAAAATGATAAAATATTACTTGAATCTGGAACACTTCATCATTCACCACAATAGACTCCTGTGCATTAATCTTCCTCTGTCTACAGCCATTTCTGGCTAATACCCTAAGTGAATTTTGTTTTGAATAAAGGTAGTCAGAAACAAGCAAGAATTTATTTTCTGCATTCTGTGAAATCATGATAAATTTGTGTGAAAATGAAATGCTAATACATTTTGTAAACGCCTCATAAATTTTCACCACATTATATGTGAAAAATGATAAGTTCATATTATTGTGAGTTACACAAGAGCTAAAAGAAAACCAACCTTTAGAAGCAGCTTCTGTTTCTGTTTTTGGTTAAACCAGTCTACCTGGGTAAAGTCTAATGCACTTTAGGCAAACAGAGCTCAGAGTCAGAACTGATTCTGATTACACTTGCCCAGTAATGACGGCAGGATATTTTGTGCCAAGCTGTAGTAGAATAGCATCTACCTAGCAACCTTACTGAGCAGAGGATGCTGGAATCTATACTTCTGCTGCAGGTCAAAAATAATCTATGCCTGCTAATAATATCCCATGGCACTTGACTGGGGAAGGTTTGATGAACAGTTATACTTAACTTTACGATTCCATAACCCTAACCCGAACAAACGACACACTCACTATTCTTTGGGTTGAAAAGGCCACAGCATTTATTAACGATTTATAAACACATAACATTATCTTAACCACACCTTTTGGCAGATGGTCCTAGAAGTTCATTTAAAATCAGAAGGCCACACCCCTTATCAGCCTCATGCCACTGGCTTGATAGTACACCAACCACCACGCAGGGACCCCATGGCCTGCATTAGCACTTTCATAATTATAATTTAACATCCCTGACTCCTTAGGGTATGATATATATCACTCTTGTACCAACCCCATTACTCAGGAGGACCACCGCCAATAATGCTGTGACAAACTACTCTACATGCCTAATAATAGGGAGGGGAGGTGGGAAACCATTCCTTTCTTGCCTCCCGCTCGCTGCTGCCCCTTGCCTAACCTCTCCCTATAATTTACCCAAAACCCCTCACCTTCCTATTTCCTGTTCCCACTCCTCCCAGTCATATCTGCATTCCCCTATTATGTCCGGGCTCCCTGTGCTTTGGTCAGTTGCAGTTACTTCAAAGGATGGTAGTAATAAGCAAGCCCTTATGGGACTAGTAATACCAGTAATGTCCCATTTGAAGTTGAAGTCCTGGTTTTCATTGCATTCCATTTATTTCTCTCTTTGCTGCCTGCTGCCATCTTATCTGTTGTGTAGATAGACCCCTTTCTACACAGCTTATTGAGTGACCACCAGGAGCTACAAGGGGTACAGTCATACCTTGTGTGCACCCACATTTTGCTCTAATTCAAACCACCATTTTTCCTCTGCTAAGAGCTGTGAACAGGAAAGATTGCAGAGAATCAACTGAGAATTGCTGGATATTGACTGGAGTGGAGGTTACAGATGAACTGAGTTTGAATAAATGGGGCAAACTTGCAAAGGACAATTGTTGTACTTTGGCATTGATTGGATGAGTTGTTTAAAGGGTTTTCTTTCATCTCCGAGGTGTGGAGTCCAATAACACCAAGGATCAGTTAATTTGCCACTGTTCATAAAGAAGTTTACCATTTCCACTGGTTTTATTGTTCATTCTTGCTTTCATTTTAGCAAGCATCATTTGCTTGTTTTGCTATTAAGCAGCTATCTTTACTTATTGCTGTTTAGGTCACAGCCAAGGCAAGGCCAGTTGTGAGTACTGGTTGCCATGACACCATTGGTTTATTTCAGTTGGCATGCTTCAAGAAAAAAATAGTTTCTACATTTTACTAAAAAAAAAACAGCCAGATTGTTTTACGTTGACTGTAATATTGCTTTGATTATCATGGTTGATGACAAATCACCACTTTTTAATAAACATAGAACTTTATATAAAAAGTACTTTACTGAATGACAAAATGGCCCATGCCAGTGTGCTTCCCCCTTCCATGTGCCCTTAGACAAAATAAAAAAAATCTTAATGCAATCTGGACATAAACAAAGAGGCTGCAACAGTCCTGGCAGAACGGCCCCCCCCCCCCATCCCCCGGGGGGGCAGGGGTGACTCAGGCACACTCACAACTACAACTGCTATAGGTACACTCCTGCTACTATCTTTAAAGGTTCACCCTTAATTATTATAGATGAGAAATGTTTACTATGAATCTCATACACAATACACATCAGTTTACATGAGAACAAGAACTGACTTCCTTATTCTTCAGTTAAGTCTTTTTTCATTTGTACATAACAAATCATTGCAGGTATTAAATCCAAAATGATGCATTAAGGAATATGGACAGAAATACATGATTACAAGTGGAATTGCTTTGCCACTGCAGACAGAGCTATTATTTGTTTATTTAAAATGCTTTGTATGTAATTAGGGTTACCTTTCCCTGTATCTACATTTCTCATGATCCTTTAAGGAAATAGGGCAGTACAGTACCCATTGGATGTGCCACACACCTCAGTCCAGATTCAGCAAAGATTACAGAGCTCATGGAAATGCTAAGGAATCACAATGCTTGGCTGTTACAGATTCTTGGAGAAATCAATATTTATGTAAGCTTTGTGGAATATTTGTATGCATGTGCTTATTGCTTTAAATCTATAATTCTACATATAGGGGTGATCAACATAAAGGGGCATACAGAGTAATATAACATTTTCCAAGTTTTGTTGTATTTTACCATGAAATGTATGTTTCATATTTTCAAATTAGCTGCAACCAAATACAAATTTGAAAAGTAATTATGCAAATGGACTATTTGATCATTTTGGTTGCTGTTTCTCACTGTAATCTTTGCAACTTTTTGACTTTTTTGGGTTTTTTTTACCAATGATTTCTATATTTACTCTGTAACTATTCCATACGTTAGTTCTATTATTTGTAAAAAAAATCCCTGGCACCCAAATTCTGGTCCCACTGGTTGGGAAGGATTGCCAATGCCCTTAAAATTGTGCTAGCCTTGGTGGTTTATGTGATTTGTGCTGCCCCCTTTAAAAAATCTCAAAGAGGATTCTAAGGGCGAAATTTATTAAAATCGAAAATGCCATTTTCGAAAATATTCGAAAATGGCATTTTCGATTTAGGAATTTCGAGTTTTTCATTCGAAATTTCGAGTT
>JAKJJM010089223.1:0-10656 GCA_021901965.1 Pipa carvalhoi
AAAAAAAAAAAACCCAGAAAGTTGCTTTAGTTTTTGCAGCAACATCTGCTGAAGATGTGACATTTCAGATGAAGTGATAAAACCAGCAGAAACACAAATATAATGAGCTGCATTAGTAAGTGCAAAAATATCTGTGGAATGCCATACATTTTGATGAGCCAGTGTAATGGATCATGTTTATGTTGTTAAAACTGGGGGAATTGTAAGGGAAATGTGTTGTCTTATATTTAAACAAACCACATTGGATTAATTTAGAAACTGCCAAACTGGGATTTAACTCTTATTTTTCTACATACTCATTTGTATATCAAATTGAAAATAAAAACTTATTACATGATCACAGTGGTTTACAATTTCTATTCATTCAGGCAGGTCATTATCCAGATCTAAACATAGGGCCCCCACTCCAGGAGTTCACATTTATGGTAGGGCATCTTCTTATAGTGATGACATACACATAAGCAATAAGGGAGTCATGGATTCTTAACTGAATGTAATTATGGAATAGTGAATTGTATAAGAAAATTAATGCCCACAGTGGTAAACAGTAGTAATCGTATTTTTACCAAACAGGAATGTAGAGAGTGCAGTTCATGGTCTGAACAACAAAAGTCTGAAATAAATATTCAAGAGCTTGAAATTCATTTATTTCACTCGAAGACTCATTGTCAAAAGGGTGAATTCACCTGTTGAATTCACTTTGCTATAATTCGAGTCGCATTCCCAAAACAGACACAAATTTACTTCGCAATCACTGTTGCATGCGTAGTGTGGCGTATTCAGGTGGATAGAAGTAGGATGACAAGTCATGCGGAGTGAGGAGAATTCTACAACTTAAGGGCAGTGATGTCAGTCTCGCCAAATCTCACTAACTTTATTCTTTGAATATTCTGTTTCTATGTCACCTTGTCCCTAGGTCATATTGTCATTTGGCCGCAGTCACCGTTGTCATTTTTAAATGAATAGTCACTTTATGCAACACTGGAGCCCTGACATCATTCCCCCAATTAGTCACTTTGAAATGGTGAAATTAAACAGGTGAATTTGGAGCAGTTCACCTAGTTGCATTGGCACCTTTGCACCACTCCTCCTCTTGGTTAGTAGTAGAAGTACCTGTGCACACACACGCAAAATGATGTGAAGCACTCCGTAAGTTTGTGACTATCATAGACACCCAATTGGTCACGCATTTGCCACTTTCACAGTTTATTCAATAAGCGAACATGAGGGAGTGGCGAATAGATGTGAATTCATACAAGGTAAAAGGGATATACCACACAGTGAGTGGGAGCGCAAAATGACAGAAAATATAAAATAAATGAAATTCACAACAATAAATGCAAAAAAGTGTGAAAAAATAGAACAAAATGATAAAAAATGAAAACAAAAAAATCGATATTTAATGATTGTGTGATATTGCAAAGAATAAAAGTGCAAAGATGCAGATATTATATAACGTAAATGTGTGTGAATTCACACTATATAAATGACGAATGTGAATTAAGAATCGTGCCTTCCAATAATCATACCCTCCAATAATTAGTGTCTGTGCAGTTTTATACCCCCCTCAGGGGAGACAACTCACCAGATTACTGTGGTGAGTCAGGCTTCTTATAGGAATATCTCACAGGTATCCACAAAAAACTGTGGTAAAACAAGCTTCTTCTAGGTCTCACTGATAGACTCTTGATATGCACTGCCTCCTAAATGGTGGTATTAGATGTGAATTCATAGCTCTACGTGACTATTCAGACTTTTGACAATGAGTACCTCAGTCTTTATAGACTTGGAATCATTGAAATCTAAGGCAGAAATGTATCTGATGTCCACTAAATTATGGTTATGGTTATGATGTCCACAGTATTATTTGTTTTATTTTGTTTTGACTTTAATCACTAATATAATCAATCATACCAGTGGTTATTAGCCACAAAAGGAAAAAAGGTCCTGGTAACAATAGCATTGGTTGGGAATCAAGTGAATTCCAAAAGGAAGATAGGTAGAGATGTGTGTTGGGTAAAAGGGTGTTTATAAGCATTGGGATCTAATGATTCACAAGGAAAATATGTCGCTTGGAAATATTGAAGTCATTACTGAGGAAGTGAAAATCAGACAGAAGCTAGTAACAAAATAATGTCAAAGAACAAGTAGGGAGTTTATAAAATGACCATATTATTTCTGAAGTATATCATTGATAAAAAAACAAAAGACAATTACATCTTAGTAAATTATTATTTGAGCGCGTAGAGGAGACAGTAATCAGAATATTGTGACAGTTGAAATCTACACACGTGTGGCTATTTTTGTTTGGATCATGGATATGTATAACTGCATGCAAGAGTGAGAGATATTAATTCCACGCTGGAAGACTGGTGCAATAGGGTCATTTATTTCAGAATAACATTAAGCTTTTTTTTTATTGTCTTGAGACACCAGAGTAAAGTATTTCTACCCGTGATCAATTGATAATGTTTTCATATTTAAGTTTTGGTGTGGCTGGTAATTTAACTTTATGAACTCCATGTCTTACTGGGCCCCCATCTCACATGAATCTAATTATTTAAGGACCTCTGAGCTCCAGTCCATAAATATCTGCAGGTAATTACCCATAAAGGGGATAGAATTAATACAATACAGTTATAAATCAATAGGTGTAATAACCAAAGTTCTCCTTGATTCACACCTGTTTAATTATATTTCAGTGTTGTTTGACCACCTATATTATCATGTTACTGGGGGTAAAAAAAAAATTCAATAAGCAGACAGCCAAATTACATTGTCAATCCGATTAGAAAATCCAACATAATATAATAAAAAGTATTTAACTAACTTATCTGTTTATAATTGCCTGCATCTTAATAGGTCATCTTCTACAAATGCCGTGAAAAACAGTACACTTTTAATAATGTTGTACTTTCATTTAGGCCAAATGAAATCTTTATTTGGCAGCAGCACTTTCCAACTTTTTTTCAATTTATTCAGTAAATTCTTGTTACAGGAAAACGCAGGTAACAATCTTCTTTCCGTTAGAGGAAATGGAAGCACATGCTTATTACTTAACTAAAAGTAGCTGAGTACAGTATTGACTTTAATGTTCAGTTTTCCTTTGATATACTTTCTGCTGCACGCCTTGTCAGTAATTTAGAACTGTATTCCACAATACACTCATTTGCATGACATTTATGCTAGGATTCATTATGTAGCAATGTTGCAGCACCGCAGAAATATATGTCTGGGAGAATAACAGCATGGAAGTACTGATTAATTCAATTATGCCACCCACACTTAAAGGTTGTTTTTTCAGGCTGTGGAAAAGATGCACAGAGATACAGAACAAATTAAAACAATCTGTTCCCCTTTAATCTCAGATTTTCCTAAATCGCAATATTAATGTTCCATTTTTAAGTTTATAAAAAATAGGAATGCATGCAGTTATTACAGGTCAAATCAGATTTAAAGAAAATATTGAATGTTTTAATGCATTACAATTTTGTGTAATACATTTTGTAACTATACATAAAATTTTCAACTGAAATAGTTATCTGAAATTATAACCAAACACAACCAATTTTTTTTTGCAGGACACACTTAACACCATGAAATTATGGTGTCTTACCTTACTGTTTATGATGAGCAGTTTGCCTTTGCAAATCATTCTAAAAGACATTACACATCTGTATAATAGCACTAGGGTAAGGAATTTTTATTGCCAATGTTGCTAATCATCATCTATTTCATGTTTTTTCAAGATTTATTGAGAAAACATACTAGTAAAAGAAATACAAGAGAATCACATTCTATATTACTAGTGTTTTAGTGCATTGCTCCAAGAGAGTATACAGACATACATATTTTTATTTATTTGCAAAACAATTCAAACTCTCCTCCTTCATAACTGCGCAGTCCCACACCCCTAATCAACTTTTCAGTACATTCAGTTCCCTTCTTAGGCCTTCCTATCCACTTCTTACATCCACCATTGCTGTTACTTCAAGGACAAAGCAGAAAATATCAGAAATAATATTATACCCTGAGATCTTATTGCACTTTCCTCCTCCATCAAATAGTATCCTATTCCATCCCATCTACTTCTGATACTCTACTCCATATTTGTCCCTTCCTGTATACATCTTTTCAACCTATCCTTTTCCAGCGGAATATTTCCATCTTCTTCAAACCTTTCGTACTTCTCCCCTTGATCCCATCTCTCTAGCCTTATCCAATCTCCATTCTTCCATTTCTGTAAAACCACCTGAGCACCATGTATATGAGTAATATAGAAGAAAAAGTTACACACCTATTATTCCAACTAAAAAATTGTATCATGTGGTACTAGTTCCCAGATGCTTAGGCAGACTACATGATAGTTTACAAAATATAAAGAGGACTGTGCATACAAAAATCTTTTTAGTGGGTATTTAACCCATTTATTTAGGCACTCTGGTGCTGTTAACGCACCTTTCTCAGGTCTCCTCTCTCTTGTCCCATTCTTTGCTTTATGAACTACAATCTAAATTTTGACTTATGCATTCCACTGAGACTGCCTTTACTAAAATTGCCAACGACATAATTACTAAAGGAAACTACTCCCTGTTAATTCTACTTAACCTGTCAACAGCTTTTGACACAGCTAACCGTTTCTTGCTATCTTAAACCCTGTCATCACCTATGGGGGAATGCACTATCCTGGTTCTCCTATCTTTCAGACTGTGTGCATCAAGCTCTGCAACTGAGCCTCTTCTGTTTTCCATTAACAAATCTGGTCTTGGCAAGTTGATTATATCTTTTGGGTTTTAGTCTATAAACACATGATACTCAAATTCTACATCTTCATTCCTGACCTCCCTCTCTCTTCTCTTCTGGCTTATGTTCCAAACTGTCTTGTTGCTGTCTCCTTATTCATATCCTCTTATTATGTAAATAATATGGACAAAAAGAAATTGTAATATTTTCACCCTCCTTATTAGTACTCCTACCAAACAACTTCAATGTTCCAATGTCTCCAGATCCCTTATCTTGCTACCTATGAATTGTTTTTACCAAATATATCCTAAATACTTCCATTTACAGCTTGGGAATATTTCCTACATAAGACACACACATAGACAGACAGACAGACACAGACAAGGGCCAGTTTAGTTGGGCCTCAATTAACCTGGTGTGTTTTTTGGATTGTGGGAGGAAACCAGAGTTCCCGGAGGAAATCCACACACTTACGGGGAGACCACCAAACAGCATGCAGATGATGCCCAGGGTGGAATTGCACTAGTTCAATTCCATCATGGGCCACATCTGCATGGAGTTTGTGTGTTGTCTCTTTATTTGCATGGGTTTACTTCCGAGACTCCAGTTTCCTCCCACAATCCAAAAAAACAGGTTAATTGACACCTGACTAAATTGTCCCTAGTCTGTGTCTGTCTGTCTATGTGTGTGTGACTGAATATGGAAACTAGATTGTAAGCTCCATGGGGCAGGGACTGAAGTTGAATGGAAACAGCATGGAAGATGTTGTTGCTATATAAGTTATATAAGGTGGTGAATGACTCTGGGAGTTGGTCCTGTAGAAAGTGCAGTAGAAGATTCCATTGCAGCAGATTCCTGACCTGATTCCAGAGTAGGAAACGCCCTGTTAACTGAAAATAGTCAATTGGTAATGATGCACTCCCTGCATTACTAATTCTCTATACTGATGTATATTGCTGCACATACCAGATTTTGTTTAATTTGTACAGTTATATCGTGCTGACATCTTACATGGAAAGAACACTGTGCATTAAATTAGTTGCTGCTGTGTGTGCATTCTGTTAATAAGTCAGTTGCATTGGGTAAGTTAAAAAACTTCTGACATTCATTCTTTTGCCTGGTACATAAGGGGTTAATGCATTATTATTTCCAAATGTAAGTAGGAGCCTGCCCCTCTGAGGCTGACCTAGCTTATGGCAACAAGTAAATGAAACATTTCCAAAGGGTATGCTGGGAACTGTAGGCTGCAGGGCACACGAGCAAAATAGTTTTACTGTAATGAAAAAACAATGTTTAGAAGCGGCTGAGTTGTACCAGGCGGTGCAGGTGACTGGAAGATATTGAACTATAATTTTGGAGATTTGAGGAATTATAAGTAATGTCCTTCAAACACCTGAAGAATTCTAGATGGATTTGGATTGAGAGCAGCCTTGCGGGGAAGGCCAGATAAGATAAGGTTATGAGTGTTACAGCTGAAAATAATGAGAGAGTATATTAAGAGCACTGTGGAATAAGATTGTTTTTCAGACATGTTCTGTAGCAGCTACGAGCAGGATTACTATATTTCCTCAATATAATGTAAAATCAGGAAGGGTCAACACTGTATTATATATATCAGTTAGAAGAAGATTCTCTGTACCTTATCACTCTTCCTTGTAATATATATTTATATATAATCACATAAAAGTCTATTATCCAGTATTTTCTTATTAAAGTCTACTATAGGTTGGGAAAAGTTAGTGCAGAGGAAACATGTAATACGAAGTGAATGCCGCTGTGTCCCTTTAAAACGAATATACTACACCTATTAAGAGGGCAGAAGAATATAGTCCACCTATCAAGAGGTTATATTTCCTATTATTACTTTGTGAATGTTGTATGGACATATATTATTCTGCTAATAATTCATCAGCTTCGGCAGTAAGCTGTGCTTTGACCTTGGAAAAAAAATACATGCAAGCAATTTTTTCAAATGTATTATAGGTCACCATAATATTATCTGACATCTGATGTTCCCTTGTACCACTGACACTGTATTACTAACTCAGCCTGGTCATAACAGAACATAATTGTTTACTGTTAGTCAGCATATTGGTGGCTCTTCCTGTACTATGTGACATCTTATGTCCAGTTTTGTACAATGGGAATTGGGAAGGGAGGCTTTCTTTTTTCCCTAACATATAAAAGATGGCTAAAATGAACAATAGGAAAAACAAACACAAAGCAAAAAAAAAAAATAGGAATTCAAGTTAAATATTAAGACAACATTTTTTTACAAGTGCAGTGTAGAAATTACTGCTATGCCAAATTGCTGATCCATAAGATTTTTCTGTTGCCATATTGCCAATCCATATCTGATTTTTACTGCTCCTGTAACACTGGTAAAATTGTTATTTTGGACTGATTAAAAGAAAGCTACTTTTTCAAAACATTTTTTGTCCTAGATTGACGTAGTTCATGTTAACCTTCCTTCACCCTCACTTTATTAAGGACTTAAGCACTAATGTACCATAACTATAATTGATATGCTGAAAGTACATGGTCTGCCAGCCTAAACTGCTATATTATGAAGCAACAAATCAGTACCTATCAGTAACTCTGCAATGTGTTGAATATGCGACCCATTCAGGCGACTATAATAGTCCTGATCTGAAGTAGCTCTTCGCATCATTTTGTGTGCACCAGTACTTCTACTATTGACTAAGCTTCAGAGTGTGTTGAAGGTGCGAATGCAACTACATGAACTGCTCCAGATTCATCTGTTTGACTTTGTGTCAGGAATGTAACTTACCCTGACCGGGTCCTGCGTCGTGACTCTGCCCCCTCACAGCAACGTGACTCCGCCCCCTCACAGCAATGTGACTCTGCCCCTCACAGCAACATAACCCCACCTTTTCTGCCTATTTAAACCCTTCAGACGAAAGGCCCAGTGCCCGATTATAGAACTTGTTTCTGGGCTTCCGTTGTACCTGTTTTTCCCTGCTTATCCTGCTGTTCTGATTACTCTGTTTTGACCTCTACCTGATCCTCGACTACTCCTGATTTCCGCCTGCCCTGATCTTGGATTTGTTTATGGCTTTCCGTGTCTGCTTCTTCCGCCCATCTGTTCCTGTTTCGGATCTCAACCCCGGGGGTTGCAACCTGGTTACTCTCAGCAGCTGAGCCCATACTCCCTTGCGGGGGTCCCTGGTGAAGATTCCGCGCCCTGGACGTTGAGTACCCCTCTGTTCTGTATCCTGTCATCAGCACCGCAGTCTCCTTCTCCACCTTAGTTCGGTGGCCTCCTCCCTCACCGAACCCTGACACTTTGCCACTTCAGCCTGGCGAAATGGGCGATTGATGGCAGGGCTCCAGTGTTGTGTAAGGTGACTATTCATTCAAAAATGATAATGGCGACTGCAACTAAGTGACAACATGACCTAGGGACAAGGTGACAATGAAATATACATACAATACAGTTATGGGATATGATGAAGAGAGAGCTCGGCAGACATGGATCATATATGCTTTTGAAAAGTAGTTACCATGTTCATACTGTTAAGAATCACTGGTGCTCACACTCACATGATGCCTATTTAATGATAAAATGGCAGAGCCAGGCTTATTCTTCGACAGGAACGCAATCAACAACATTTTATGACACAGAACATCATAAAGGAAGACACATCCTCTTCTACCTTGCTGTACTTAAATAAAGTATAGTAGTTCAAGGGCCTTTTAGGTACATTGGAATAAAAAACTGATTGCAATTAGACACTTACTTTCAGTCTGGTGCTACTGCTTCTCTCTAGGGAGCCTCTTGGTAGAATTTCCCTAACTAACCATTTGGGTTCCTAAAAATAGACTGTCCCAGCATCCAATGCGAGCAGCTTGAGTTACTGTAAGATAATTAAACATAAGACAAGTCTCTCATAACTATGAGGGGTCTCCGTGGAGTAGGCCGTATTACAAATTATAAAATGCTTGATTATTCAGCTTTATATATGGTGACTTAAGGAAAAGAGCATCATTTTCTCATTAGCCGTGTTAATTCAGCCTACTCCTCTGCAGCAAAAAATAAAATAGCACCGAACTGAAGTTAAAATATGTAAATAAATGTATTGCACTCCGTCTGGTTTTCTGCAAAGGCTTATAGATCACACATAGTGATTTCAAATGTTTCTTGTTGAAATAAAAATTGTGCACGTGAATCAGCTAAAAATGAGATTTCTTTGTTTTTGCAAAAGCAGTATATTATTAATACAGATCCGCCTATCTCTGCTGTGATGATAGATGAAGTTAATTTATCATTGTCTTCTTGAGGTACTCTTGAATTCTGCCGAAGCAGCATGAGAATCATTATTGTAAGTTGTAGTGGCTATCAATTGCTTGTTTAGCACATCAAAAGCATATTTTATTTTTCATTTTTAACCCATGTATTTTTCTAAACTACACTACTTAGCTACTAAATTTAATAAGCCTCTAGTACAATGAAATTAGCAAATGGGGTGTTCTCTGTAGTCAGGTTTATTTGATTAAATGCAAGTTTTAGCTACAACATTATAACTTGAAATCACAAATAAAGTAAATGTAACGTGACAATTTTTGTGTTATTTTACATTATTTATGTCATTTTGACTTCAGTTCTCAGAAACTTCAGAAATCACATTAAAGAGAGTAATTTGTGGTAGTTCTAGCTTTATTTTCTTCACGAAAACTAGGACAAACTCATGACACTTCTTACCAATTGGGAAGAATGAACATGAAACCTACTACGGTCCCTAAAATCCCTATTCTAGGGAGTAAGGCCATATTTTATTTGGTGGCAGTCAAAAATATCCCACAAAACTACCATGTGCTCTTCATATGAGGTACAGCTTTATAAAGTAGGGTGGTATCTCCATGGAGCTCCAATAGGGAAAGACTCCCACATGCTAAAAGAGTAAAAATCACAGTGACCAGAATAATGTTGCTAAAGCCTCCCTTTAGCTGCCTCAGACTATCTGTATGACAGATGACTTAGTATACACTGGTATGTAGAAACTATTGTTTTCATTAGTGTGGATTGGTGAGCTTCTGGAAGGCTGCAAATGATAAATTTAAATTACACTTTTAGGAACATTAATAGATGTGCTAATAACATTGTAACATTGTTTATAAGGCTGAAAAAAGACACAAGTCCATCCAGTTCAGCCTATTTTCCTGCAATGTTGATCCAGAGGAAGGCAAAAAACCCATGAGTCAAGAGCCAATTATCTTCATATTAGGGGAAAAAATTCCTTCCTGACTCCAATATGGCAATCAGAATAATTCCCTGGATCAAGATACCACCTTCATGTATCTAGTACCCATAACTTCTAGGGCGGGATTTATGAAAGTCGGAAAGACCGGTACCAGTCTTTCCGACTTTCATGCGGTCCCGATTTCCAGATGATGTAAATCGATATTTTTCGATTTCCATCATCTGGAAATCGGGTACTTGTACCGAAATAATCCATAGCCATTTAAATTAATGGCTACAGATCGGTACAAATACCCGATTTCCATATTATGGAAATCCAGAAACACCGATTTCCATAATATGGAAATCGGGACTGCCCTTATTAAGCTCGAAAAGACTCCGATGGAGTCTTTTCGGGCTTAATAAATATCGACCCTAATGTTCTTACACTGAAGGAAAGCATCCAAACCCCTTTTGAACTCTTTAAAGGATTTACCCATGACAACTTCTTCAGGAAGAGAGTTCCATAGCCTCACTGCTCTTACAGTAAAGAACCCCTTTCTATGTTGATGCATAAACTTTCTTTCCTCTAAACATAGAGGATGCCCCCTTACAGTTCTTGGTATAAATAGATTGTGGTAGAGATCTCTGTACTGACCTCTAATATATTTATACATGGTTATTAGGTCACCCCTTAATCTTCTTTTTTCTAG
>JAKJJM010089227.1:0-12360 GCA_021901965.1 Pipa carvalhoi
GGTTGACCTTGTTTGATTTTGAATTAATCTTTATTGCTACAGACAGTCATTATGCTGGCTTCACACAGAAGTATTGTCTGCCGAAACCCCTATTTCAGCAGACATATCAGTCTAAATGTGGCCAGCTTCAGTTAATCATTTCTGAACTCACTGTAATATTTCACATTGCATTTACTTTCAGTCTGTTGGTTCAATTAAACAGGCATTTCTCAAATATGAGTGCTAATGTACACATAGACAATTCAGGACTTTTTTGTATTTTTTGGTGTGTAGAGAGATAAGCGCTGGAGTATATCATCAGGAGGAGCAGTAGAGAGAACCTCTGCCAGTGTGAGTAGCATTGACTGTGCACTATGATTTATATTCTTGTAGCTGTGAATGCCCACCATATTCTATCACTCTGACTTTGTAAAATTGCTTCACTCCAATATAATCATCATGCTTTTTTCCAGAGAGGTTTCATCTATTGACAACAGATTTGAAGAGCTGATGCATCAACTCAATTTGTTTTTCATTAAATCTTTCGCTATAAGTGTTGTAAAAGAGGTAAGGGAGAATTGTGGAGAGAGGAGGGCTAAAAGAAGCCAAAAGCCCTCAACAGCAATAGAGACAGACTACAAGGATTATTAAACAGAAGGTTGGAAAGCAGAATTGATTATTAAACAGAAGGTTGGAAAGCAGAATGTGCTGTTGTTGTGTATATAGCCCTTCCACAAAAGCAAAAGTATGATTGTACTAGTAAGCTAGTGGCTCTCGAAGAACAATTGGTCAAACTTGCAAAAAAGGGTGAATTGCATATCTTCTCCACATCCTCATCAACAGGATACCTTTACCTTCAGCTCTATTAAGACAAAGCAGAGAACATGTGAATACCTCCAGTTTTACCTGACATGAACCCCTGGAGCAACTTTGTTCCGCACATTATGACACAGTTTTCTAATATACTTTTCCTCTAACGCCTGTCCCCAGCTGTGGTAGAAAAGAGAAAGGACCAGTGGGCTACATCTCTAATTTCCATGTTTGTAACAAAGCATCCATCACCCACTTTCCCTACTAAAACCGTTATTTGAAAAATTAATGCTTCATCTTTTTCAAGATTCATAACTGCCTGATGTTTTTCTCCAACTGCCACTGTCCCTCTCCAGTAAATACTTCAGAGGAATGTGGGATTTGTAGCTATATGTGTTCTGAAACATTATTACATGGCAGCAAATAATTTTCTGGCAAATTAACTGGGGTTCTTGTCACAACTGTTACATTGCATCATGGGAAATGTAGGCTTGAAACCCAGTTTCTGAAACACAGTGATACTGCAGAACACAAAATTTTATGAACCCAAAGGTCAAATAAGCACCATCTGGATCTTAAATCTGTCAGCAATACCCTCTTGTGAATGATATGGAATTGTAGTCTTAATGAACAAGCTAGAGAATAACACTATAACATTTAATTAAAGAATACTAGGTGATACAGTGGCATATGCTGCATCAAACGCTGCATCTAGAAAATAAACAAGAAAAGATGTTTTATCAACAATGATTCTGAAGTAGGTTTCAGTGTTTCAATTTAGTTTTCCAAAACAGCTTTGTGTGTTATAATGATTATTTTTCCCTTTTTCTCTAATTTATGAGGATATTAAAAAGTCATATCAGAATTCCATGCCCTGTATTAATCTGCATGAAGCCTTGTCCTTTTATATGGTCATGGAACTGTCTGCTCTAATCCTTATAAATTACAGGAAGGGGCAGGTACATTATAACATATGTAATAGTTAGATAGGGGTAAAAGAGTAGTTTATTATCTAAATGTAGCAGAGATTATGGACTGTTGATGGACTTTTTAAGGTAATAACGTAATATAGTTTGTGTCTAATTGTGCCCAGTACTAAGTATGCTAGATATAGTTTATGTGTCTGTGTTTGTTTGTTCTTGGCTACACCTGATTACATTCAAATGACATCAGACTACATTTTAGACCTGATCATCTACACATGACATTATATGAATTCCACAGCCCTTGAATGCTATGGACCTTATTGACTAAAGGCTGAATAGTCACGTAAAGCTCTGAGCTTATTGAACAAATTATGCGATGTGGCGAATAAGCAACCAATTTGGGAAACTACGATAGTCGCAATCTTATGGGGCTCTTTGCATGCACGTGCACAAGTACTTCTACTATTGACTAAGTAGCAGAGTGTGTTGAAGGAGCGAATGCGACTAGATGTACTGCTCCGAATTCACCCATATGATTTTGCCACATCAGAGTGGTGAATTGGGGGGTTGTTGGCAGGCTCCGCATTCTACTTCTATCCAGCTGACTATGCCACACAACACACCTGACAGCGATCACCACTGTCCGCTTGTTTGGCAAGTCTATTCACAGCTTACTCAATAACAAGAAGTGAATTCATGACTATTTTGGAGATGCGACTCGAATTGTAGTGAGGTGAATTGGACAGGTGAATTCACCCTTTAGTCAATCAGGTCCTATGCCTCCAAACATTTCTTTTGCAAAAGCAATAGCAGATGATAACATTATATTAGCAGAATTTCAGAAACATTCAGAGGGATTGTAGGAGAAAGAATTGAACAGTATATCTGTCAGATAAGGTAACACCTATATCCAGTGGAAACCAGTAAAATCATTCCATAGGTTAGGGCAAGTAAAAGGAATTTTATTTTACATTGATCCCATGTTATTTCCATTACAATAGTATAAAAATAAATAAAAGGAGAATTAGCATGCCTTACAGGGACATTATAAAATAAGATGCATTGCTTATTATTTTACTCATTCAGTGCCAGTATAAACAAGAAAGCTTTTACCATGTAGAGTGAACTGTGAGATTGAGCAGAGTTAATCATTATTCATCCTTCCAATTCTAATTTTATATATATATAAAACACAGAATACATTTCTGTGTAATAATTGTGGTTCTGGTGGCGATTCTATAATTAGCTAGTATTCAAAGATGCAAAGGTTATTTACTTACTGACATAAATAGCAGTGGATGTTTTCATTGGCTTCAAGAAAAGATGTGGATTCATTTATTGACATCTTTCCATTCCTTTCATTTAATAATGTTTTCAAATGCTTATTCATCAGCTGACATTTACAGAATTACATTTATTGATTTACATCTGTAACACTGGACTATTTTATTGGTGTGGGCTGCTTGAACACGAGCACATATGGTTATCCAAAAAAGTCTTTATTTCAGTCTGAATATATTGTTTAATGTTGAGTAAAGTAGAAAAAAAATGTAGCTTCCATGTATGCAACTGCAGCACGAAGAGATCTTAGGCTTGGGAGATAGAAAAAAGGAGGAAGAAGAGTAAACAAAAGCACAATATTTTTAAAACCCTATAACATTGTTTTATTGTACAAATAAGAAAACACAAGTAGCATAAGGTTTTCAGTGTGGTTTATTTGATAGTATATAAGCTGTAACATTAACACATTTTTGTATGTTTATTCTTAGGAGAAAACAAGTCCAGCAGGTCCCCATCAAAAAGTCTGGGACAGCTATAAAGCACGTTCCTCACAGATTCACGACAGATTGAGTCTGCGCTGTGTAGACTGGGATCGACCTCCACGTGTTTCAATGGACATGTCAGATGGGGACTATCAAACTGAAGTATAAAGCAATGACTCCTGCCATGCATTATGTTTTCTCACTTCTCAAACAACCATGGAAACCTCGCACACCAGAGTAGTCTGGATAGTGTCTGCTGAGTTGTACTCCCTTGAGGATTACAAAGGGGTTTCCATGCTGGAAGTCCACTGGGAATCACTTGAAATGCACATGTCTCTTCAGTTTTCGACAAAGAGGACCAGCATTAGCAGATCCCCAGTAATCTTTTGGAAGAGTTGTAAGTGAGAGTTCTGTTAAAAAACTGGATGTTGGTTGCTTTGTAGGGATACAGCTCCCTGGATCTGTGTATTTGGGACCATGGATCAACTTTCCTGTTTTCTGTATCAAAGAGGCTAGTAGCAAGACGTTACTAGTTCTTACTGCACATGCGCACACTCACACATTTTTCATGTCACACAACTTTCTTTGTCCTGTTTCCTGGGCATTGCTTGTCAAGTGAACACTTCCTTCCAGTATTCTTGACTCCGCCATATCTTCTGCCCCCTGCTGCCTTGGGGTGGAATTGAAGAGCCTTGCCTTTAAAGACTGCTAAAGATTAGACTGAATATGACCTCTCCAATTGCTCCCTGAGGTTCCTGACTATAAAGCAGGGGGTAAGGGGATTTGGTGACACTGGGTTTTAAAAAATACCTAAAGTTTGTTTAAAAAGGAGAAAAAAATAAATAAAAAAATTTTTGAAACGTGAACAGAGGTAAGTTTATTTTTGTTGATTTTGTAAGAATAATTGTAAAGAAACATTTTTAACATACAAATTTAAAATAGAATAGCATAATGTAAGCATTGGGATTGATATAACGCATAGCATTACAGCATTATAAACCAGTTTCTTGGCTGTTGTTAAAGGAGCACTATAGACTCATTAACTCTAGGGATGATTAGGAAGGAGGAGAGAGGTACTCACTGAGAAGACTCTTAGGGGGTCATTCTGTAAAGTGAGAATTTGACTGTCGAATTCGCAGATAGCGGATTCCCATTATAAAGTCGCGATTGCGACAATTCTCCCATTATAAAGTTTCGACCTTGACAATATTTTTAAAGTTCCAGCTTTGACATTTCCTTTGTAAAATGGCGACTGCAACAAACTTCTCAATATAAAGTCACGACTGCGATAGTAGCAGACTATTGTGACTGTCTTTAGCTGGCGAATTTGGACCTTTACACTACAATTCAGACTATACAGAATGATCCCCTTAGGCTCCAGTGCTGTCCCTGCTCTCTTCAGCGATCCTGATGTCTTCAAATCTTTACAGCCTCTGCAGTTCTCTTCACTTTCAGTTCCTGGTGTTTCATGAAAAAGAGCAAGCACGGTAGCAGATTTTTAGAAATAGGGGAAAGGGAATAAATAGAAGAGTAGAAAGGGAAAACACTCTAAGAATCTAAGCATTTTGTGGGGGCAGTGATTACTAACAAATTTGGTGATTTTGGGGGCTAAAAGGGTCAAAATTTGGCCTGGATGTGCTGGAGTTGGCAAAGTGGGCCAGGGAGGGGGCAGAGCTACACACTTGAGACCTTAACTGGTATTTGCTTTGCAAACCCAGAGTCTCTGGATGAAAATCCAACAGGTTCCTAGGTCTGCAAATCTATATGTATGTAATGTATTTTATTCTAACTAGAATGAATATACATTTGTATATGTATAATAGGGGGCTAAAAGCGAACTGGATCAGTAAAGTCTTCTGGTTAGGTTTGCTGCTAGATATATATGAGTATATCAGCCCCTATGTCTCATATTGTAACTGCTGCACATGTCCTGTATGATTTACCCATAAAACATCTGATAAGAAAGGAAGAACAAGTGTTGAAAACCTGGACTGAAAATGAAAAAAATCTAAGAAAAATTGGTAAGAAATCTGAAGGTGTATCTAGCCCTATTAAACAAAGGTGTCATTCAAACAATTGTATCATTTTAATTAATTTAATTCTGGGTAAAAATTTAGCATAAAGCATGTACACAGCACCGGATTTGTGCGTAGGCAGATTTTACAGCGTTAGTTATAGGTAGGTATGTACAATAACCTTATGATGTTACTAGACTAACATTAAACAACAATACACATACAAGTATACTTGGTACAATGTGGCTTCTTTATTACCTACAAAATAATGTACTGTTAACAATGCTGCACGTGTCCATCACAGAAGAACCCTGACATGTTCTAGACTCCAAGGGCCAGATTTTCCAAGCACCGAATGTGCCTTTGCGAAGGCAATTCCACAAAGTGCATGAGGCGCGCCGCTGAAATAGTTGTGGACGCGCTTCATGCACTTGAAGAACAAGCGGCAGACAAAACTCTGTTTGCCTGTTCTTGAAGTGCATGAAGCGCGTCCGCGACTATTTCAGAGGCGCACCTCATGCACTTCGCTGAAATGCCTTCCCAAAGGCACATACGGAGCCATTCGGAGCTTGAAAAATCTGGCCCCAAGCCTCATTACTATGATAATGCAACATCCAATCTAATCTCATATATATATCTATATGTATATATATTATTTGGTAAGGATATTTTTGGAGGCATAATAATGCCACTCGTATAATGTACATCTCTCTTATGAATTTGCCTGCATGTAGTGGAAATAATCTGTTCATATTATAACAGAATATTTAATTAACAACTGCATTTCAAATTAGCTCAGGTTTTACTACAAAGTAATCCGCTACATTGCAGCCAAGTTATATTATATTTAACAGCATTGTACAGTAGAAAAGTTACACTGCAGAGTGCCCAGTAGATCTGGTTTTAGGGCCAGATTCCGGTAAGGTCATAGTCCTGGGGAAATGCCTTTGCGAAGGCATTTCCCCGAAGTGCACGAGGCGTGGTCGCTCAAATAGGCGCGGTCGCGCTTCATGTACTTCATAAACAGGCGAACAGAGCGGCCGCGGCATTTCCCCAGGACTGCGACCTTACCGGAATCTGGCCCTTAGTGTATACAAACCAGGGGGATTGGGGACAGGGATAAACCAAGACACTTGCAGCTACTAACATAAATTTGTTCAGATTAAGGGGGTTATTGACTAAAATGAGAATTCGACTGTCGAATTCTCAAACAGCGGATTCCCATAGCAAATCCACAACCGTGACAATATTCCCATAGTAAAGTCACAACTGCAAACATATTCCCATAATCTATTGCGACCGTCTTTAGCTGGTGAATTCACACCTTTATGCAACAATTCGGACTTTAGTCAATAACCCCTAAATTTCTAGGGGACCAGCCTAACTCAGCTAAAATTCAGAATTGGTAAAATAGGTCACAGAGAGATTGGAAGTGTTGCAGCATGTGTAATAACTGTCTTTACTGAAAAATAATATGTATTTTTGGTAAATGGTTTATACCGTCTGATGCTCCATTTAGGTCTTATTATTATAGGTCTTAGTTTGCTGTGGACAAATTGAGTACAGCCACTTTAAGGTGATGTGACATTTCTGAATTTTATGCAGTGCTGTCAAAAGCCATTTGATATATTTCAGAGCTAAAGCAATCTTCCTTGTATAATAGTTTGTCTGAGTGTATGTTTGCTTAAGACAACAGGTCTTTTATTCCTCATGTCTACTGAAAGATTTGGTATTGGCGGGGGCTAGAAGGTTCAGATTTCGAAACTTTCCTTAAACCAAGTGCAGTAAATAGAGAACAGTAAGCATAAAATCCCCAAAAATATAATTGAAAATCATTTAAAGTAATTCTGTATTAAGAAATAACCAGAGAAAGAAAATTTTACAATGTTAAACACCGCAAGCCCTGTGAATGATGCCACTAGGGGGCAAATTTATTAAAGTTCAAGGGCGAAATTTATTAAAAAAAAAAAAAAATCGGCAGATTTTTTCGATATTGCGATATCGAAAATCGGCAGATTTTTCGATTCATGCAAAATTGAAATAAATCACGGCCGATTTTTACTGATTTTGCACAAATCGAAAAATCTGCCAATTTTCGATATCGCGGCCAATTTTTCCGATTCTGCACAAATCGCGGCCGATTTTTAGCGATTTTTTCGATTTCGCGGCCGCGATTTTTTTCAATTTTAATAAATTTCGCCCCAAGGTTTCCTGTAGATGCATGAATTCACAATTCATCACTTCTCCAACTTAACATGTTCAGCAAAGACTGTTATTTTCTACCATGTGGCAAATTGACATTACCCAAATGAAGCAAAAAAAAAAAGCCAAACCACTTTACCAATTTTATCTAAGGGATCAATCCATTTACTAGGTAGAAAAAAAAACACACAACTTTTAGGGGTTGTGCTTTTGTCAGGTGTGATGGGATTTCCCTGAAAATGTGTGTGTTTTTATACCTAATAAACAGTTTTGGCTTGGCCCTTTTTCTTCCTTTCAATATTACTGCTCTGGGTCTGGACTGGCACCTGCTAAACCTGCTCCCTGTGAAGTTTATAAGGCCTGGACAGTAGCTTGTACTTTGCATTTAATTGTGTGAGTAGAATGGGTAACTGTATTTATGCACTATTTTGCCTCTTGTTTTGTTACCTTTGAAATTGGATTCCAGAATTATGCTGGGTTTTTTTTTCTAAATGCAGCAATTTTTATCGTTTGGGCCTTCAGGACATATTTGGAAGCATAGATAAAATAAACATTTGGTATAAAGGAATAAAGAGCGTTTTTTTTTATTACTTTTGGAGATATTTTTCCTTTAAAACATAATTTTACAACAATTTGCCATTGAACATTTTAGTTATTATTACGTGGATGCGTCAAACAGCACCGTTTGTAGTGTTTTCGAATCTGATTGTGCCATAGATGAAAGATTATTGGTGTGTGAATTTAGTGAAGAGAAGCAATGATTATGGTACCAGTGGAGTTGGGTGTAGAGGAAAGCCAGGGCATAAAGCTCTATGTCTTTCCTAATGTCAGGAAGATCTTATACTCATGTTGGGGAAGATTAACCAAGTGGGAAACAGGTAAAGAACATTATATGTTCAGTAGTACTTTCACTGTCCAAAATTCAAAGTGTAAGCATCGTATGGAAATATGCATGACCAAACAATGAATGCCTCATCCCCGACTCCATAACAAAGCAGATGTAGAAGGTAGAAAATATATATTATCCTTATTAACATAATCCAGCGTCAAACTGTCTATAACTCCACCTCCATAAGTGGTAATAGACTCCAAAATAAGAATGGATTATATGTGCTGTTAATTTATTAGCATTTCACATTCAGAAGGTGCAGATTGGCTCACACAGTTCAACCCTTTTCTCTAGTGACATGATTACTATGTCATATGCATGAATAAAGTTTGTTCCATCTGGAGCTACAAAGTCAATTCTATCTGAGCAGTGTTGATGGGTTCATTTCTAAACCCAAATTGCTGAATCTTTTAGTCCAATGCCAAGGCAACTTACAGTGTAAGTTTAGGAGGTAAAAGATGTTTAGTAGTTAACAGAACTTGGATGAGTTTTGTATAAAGGGCTGGATGGATCCATGAGACTTGAATTTACTCTTACTTATTATCACTGACTAATATTCAAATGATGTAAGCTCACAACACAACAAAACTTAACACTTTACTTTTGTGTACTCTGGAAAATATAATGAGTTTCCCAAGAACTTCTGAATGGTTGCATTATCCCACACCTTTTTTGGAAGTACACTTAGAGAATCTAGTACCTGCCTCTATCATTCATCAAACAATACATCACTGGGTCTCTTCTACACAAGGCACCTTCTTCATTGGAGCACGACTCCTTTCTTCTTGAAATTGGCTTCCTTCCTATACATTGCTGAATTCCTAATTTCCTACTTTCCATCTCTATTCTTGTTTTAAATCTAAACATTGAACTAACTGTCAGTAGTTTTGTAAATGCTGCTTTTAACTTTGATTTATAAGGCTCCAACCTATACAGCAACTGAATACCTGATCAACTGATTGAGCTTATGAAGATGATGTCAGCAAAATAAAAAGCTTTTTTTATTTGGACTGGAAAATCCTGCCATATATTGAATGAAATTGTGTAATGTTTTAGGAAAAGGGGTTTAATGAACATCCAATTAGTCCAACAAGTTCCCATTTATCTTTCTTGTCAAGGAAGCAGACACTTAAGGTAATGTTGCTTCTATAATTTATATAGAGAGAGTAAGAGCCCATGCAAAACTAACCAACAAATAAAGTAGGGCATTGCAGGAGGTGGGGTGCTTACACAACAGCTATGAAATGCTTCTCTGTGCCGCTAGGGCTACACATTGGAAGTGATGGAATGAATTATGATAAGTAAGCTAAGCAGGTAGGAATTCAGAATGAAAATTTTACTGGACGTCTAATCTTACTCTCCTGACTTTCTACACACTAGTATAGCTATGGAAAAAAAGAAATATATTATGGTATATATGGTGCAAAAACAAAAAAATCCAAGCTTTATATATAAAATAAGTAAATACGACAGCGACTAGATCTGCCAACAGGGGGGTACAGGGTATACTGCTGTGGGGGACCCAGACAGCTAATCATTTTCTTATGCAGTGTAACTGGAGATTGTAAAAAAGTTCACATGACTCCATTGGTTAGGTTGTAGAGGCATGTGATTTTATACAGCAGCCGTGGTGGTGACTTGTATTTGGCAATGAACCAAATGGAAGTCATTGATGATTAGACTCGTGAGAAGGCATTTTATAGATCCTACAAAGATTTTTGTTATAGAAGCCTTTTGCTAGCTGTAACACTGCCAAGGAGATGAACAGTGAGGAGATGCCTTGGTACCTGGTTAACTGACTTGTCTTCCCATTCAGCAAGTTTCCAATATATGTGCATTTTAAAACTCTATCTTCTATTTAACTGCTTAACTCTTGCTTTGAGTTTCCTTTAAAACGTAATATTGTTCTTCTTGCTGACCTTCTATGGTCTGTGGTTCTCAAGCCTACTTATAAGCCTGTAGTCTCTATCTTGCACTCATGAGGCCTAATAAGACTAAAACATGTCACTAACAGGTCTGGCTGCACAGGTGGCATTTGCATGTCTCCTCCCAATTACCCATTTGCACTGGTTACACCTTTGCATTATGGCATAGTGTGGTTATGCTCTCTATATAGCAGAATCACTGTGAATGTTTTTTTGTTTTTTTTTATAAAAAGGCTTGCACTAAAATCTCCTTTTCAGTGGAGGACTTTATGGCTCAGTTTAGCCTAAATCACCTTAATCTTCTTGCTGACCTTCTATTAGTTTTTTCAGAATCGGTACTATAATTTTCTCTGTGTGCGATTTACTTTTCAGATTACAGGCGTATGGGGAGATAGTATTACTAAATAAGCACGCAGAAGAAGAGAACACAGGTTTAACTTGCCTTTCCTGCAGGTTGCATGTGTAACCTTTACACTGGTGAACAGACAAGTTTAACTCTTGTTAAATGATCTTCTGGGTGCAGCAACCTGCCACTAAGCTAGGTACTGAGTGAAAGAGCAATAGTACGGGTGCAGAACAGATAAATATGTATAGAATTAAAAATAATACTACATTTAAAAAATTAACCAAAGCAACTGAAAAGATTAATCAAAACAAACCAAAAAGTCAAGTATAAAAAATTCAAATAATTAAAAAAACACAAAGGAAAAAAATAGCAATAGCAAACTATCTTCTAATACCAATCTACAGCAGACTAAGGGCGAAATTTATTAAGAGCGGAAAGACTCGATTGAATCTTTTCGCTCTTAATAGTGCGAGAATTCTCGGCCGAGAATTCTCGCGACAGTACTTGGTGAGATCTCGATCCGTGATCGAGATTTTTCGCACAAAAGTAGCCATAGGACTTATGGCTACTTTTGGGCGAAAATCTCAATCACGGATCAAGATCTCGCTAAGTACTGTCACGAGAATTCTCGGCCGAGAATTCTCACACTATTAACAGCGAAAAGACTCAATCGAGTATTTCCGCTTTTAATAAATTTCGCCCTAAAAATGAATTTTATGGTGGACAGCCACTTTATCCTCTGGCTTCTAGATGTGTCCAATTTCGATATTTCCCTGTGGTATGTTATAAGAATTCCAAAGCTTACATTTGTGATGTCAGCACCACTAAATACTAGGGGGGTCATTCTGGAAACTGAATTTTCCATCCCGAATTCACTGATAGCGAACTCCCATTATAAAATCACGACCGTGACTATAAAATTGTCACGGTCGCGATTTTATAATGGGAGAATTGTCACGGTCGCGACTTTATAATGGGAGTTCACTATCAGTGAATTTGGGACAGAAAATTCGAATTTTCCAGAATGATCCCCTAGATGTTTGCTTCACCTTCCCTCTTGGGTTGTTCCTATTTAAAGGGGAACTAAAGGCTCATATTATCTAAGGGTTATTCTGTATAAGAGGACTTAAAATACTTGCCAATCATGTTATGCTGCAATCCTCTTCACTTCCTGCTTTCTTTTCAAAATGACTGAGATGAGCAACCATAAAACAGTATTAGGTCAGAATTCTGCTTCTGTGCTTGCTCAACTTGAAGAGGGAGCAGGAAGAAAAGAGGATCACAGCACTCCACAAATTAGACCAGTTTTCTGACAAGCAGGAGTCAAGCGCTGGAGAAAATGACATGATGGGTAAGTATTTTCAGGTCTCTTATACAGTCACCCCTAGTTAAAGGAGCACTTTTCTTCTTTAAAGGGGAACTATAGTCAGATTACATCTTTACATATGCAGTACTATACCATAATAAAAAGCATTTCTCCCCAGTAGTTTTTCCATCTGAAGCTG
>JAKJJM010089287.1:0-11871 GCA_021901965.1 Pipa carvalhoi
CCCTCAGTCGACTGCTATGATTTAGAAGTTCAGGAATCCCACGTGACGTCACCAAAGGGTGATGTAATGGTTCTCTAAATAGAAAGTATTGTAATCTTCGCTCAGTCCAACGTGGTTCCTTTGTAGTATATGGCACTGCGACTTTAAAACTGCCTGTGCATGTGTGATGTAGGGGAAGTCACTCCCCCACTCCAGAAAGAAACGGAGAGTCTTTAAGCAGTCTGTGAAGAGTTAGCTTCTCTAAGTGTTTGCCCTCTATATGCTGCAGCCAAATAAGTTAGGACTGTACACACTTTACCTGCCACACTGTAACCTGAAGTGAAAAGACCCCTGGAAACAAAACTGCTTACTACTTTTAAAAGAGATACATCCCCTCTGCACACTTAGTTTGCTGACCTTTGCTACACTTGTTGGGTAAGTTTTTTGTTTTGTTTTTTTTTTGTTTTTGTTTTTTTCCAAATTTTTTTATTATTTTTTAGTAGAAACTAAAATATTATGATAATAATTATGATGTTTTCCTTTCTGTGTCTGAAATAGAGACATGTGTATTAGTGCTTTCTGCTGAGGAAGGTGTGATAAGGAGCCTAGCCTGTCAGATTGTCAGGTGCCCCTGACCCCCCCCCACCTCCCATTATGGAATGATTACAAGATAGAGAAATCTAATGATCAGCAATTTTGTTTCCTCGTTGTGTATTTAAAGATGTTAAAGTCAGTATTTTTCAGTGGCTGACAATATACTGATCGCTTGAATTCACTTTAACTCTAGGGTTAAATGAAAGGATTGCAGAATGCTGATCCAGTGATGGAAGAAGTGAGATGAGGGGTTTCTGGTGTCCTGCTGTGACAAGCCAAACAGTTATGTTGTACATAACTATATATACATGTGGGAGGTGTGTGCTGTTTGTCTCTCACTTTCAAAACCTGAGAAATATTTATCTGGGTTAAGAAATGTTAAAGAAATATTCTCTCTCCATCGCTTTCCTTATTTTGTCAGATAGAGAAGTTTTATAACTTTGTTTTAATTGTATGGTAACTTGTACTTTGCTGATTATAGCCCAGGAGCTTCAGAAAGAGGTGAATAACAAACCATTAATATGCTGTAATGTCAGAATGTATGGAACACACCACAGTTTACCACTATCCTTACATTCCTATTACTTTTTCAAAGTGAATATTACATATTACTGACAGTTAACTCTTTTTATAAACAACAGGTCAATTCTTTTGCGAAATAATAGAAAGTGAGTAACTGCTAAAATACTCCTTTTCAAAAGAACTCAGATGCTTTACTAATATTTAAAGATAAACTTTTGTAATGTCTATTGTGCCATCAATTATTTGTTTAACTTCACTTAAGTAAAAAGAAATGAGTTTCTGACCTTTGACATATGCATTGTTTTCTAAAACAATTCTGTCATTTTCTAACTTTTTCAGTATGTTACTTAAAAAAAGAACTCGACAATCCTCCCACGCAAGGATAAGATCATAGTGCTGTTGAATGCATTGGTGTGTGCTCTGTGCCTATTTGGTTGTTAGGTGTCAGTATTTGTATGTTTTCCCATCCAACATCTCTGGGAACAAGACTGGACATTTGGACCATTACCTCATTTTGCTGCCCAGTTAGCGGGCACGATTAACAGCCTCAGTTACTTCCGGGGTTCCGAGTTGGAAATGCTGACAGTGCAGTCTGTCTCTCAGAAACACTGTGCCTTATCACATCATCTTTGTGATTTTTGTTTCTAATCACTGTAAAGTATCATGCACTTGTTTTGGAGGGATCTGTCCATGTAAACAAAAAGTAATTTTTATTCTAAGTGCACAGTGTCAAGGGTTGCAGGGCAAATATCTGTTTTTGGATACTCTTTATACTATTTAAAAGACTACCTGACTCTCAATATATATGTGTGTGTGTGATATCTGGCAATTTTAATAGCATGAAAGTTACTTTTAAAATATAACACTTTTGTTTTCTAAAAGGGTATGTCACACAGAATGGAACAGAACCAGAGGGTTATTTCATTTATCTGATAACGAATATCATTTTGCTGCTGTCCGTGTCAAAAAGGTTCTCCTATGATTCACCTTTACCTTGTAACCTGAAGGGAAGGTTAAAAGACAAGAGCAACCTCATTATGGTGAAAAATGATGTATTAGAGTCCTTGATCCTATTTTGTCTTTCCCTCTCATCTAAAATAAAAGAAAAGAAGAGAGCGTGAGAAGAAAAGGGGGATCCATAAAGGTCTGGAGGGTCACTAGGACAGAAGGGAGATCAAAACCAGCAACGCTGGAGGAATGTAATTAAGAGCAGGTATATCCCAGTGGTTACTTGTTAAGTCCAGCAGAAAAGGTAGGCATAAGCTAAAATAATTATCTACAGTTAGTGACAAAGAAATGGTGGAAGTATTTAGTATAGTGAAATCTAGTGACTGAAAAGTTTTTGAATAGAGTTTTTCTAAAGAATGAAGCAAATCAAATATGAACTAGAGGATAGAATATTTCGCAGTATGTGCGATGTTTCACAAATATTCGTATTAGCTGATGTTTATATGAGAGAATCCAGCTATTGCTTAGAGCAGCAAGACTGATCTAAAAAAACACTTTCTATCCTAAATACCTATTCAACTTTGCTTCTGATCATTTGCCAGCTTTTACTTCATATCTGCAATCAGTACATGTTAAAACATCATTTTTAATAACATTTTTGAAAAAAAAAAAGCAAGTTACCAGTACAGGTGTCTAAGCATTTCAGTTTTGCTTGTGTGTGTAGTTTTTGTTTAGTGTAACAGATTTTAAAAGGGATATATTGAGTAAACTACATTTCCAGCTCAGTAGTGAATTATGAACACTATAATGCACTATTTTTGTTTAACAATGAAATGTAAACACTTGAGAAACCAATAATTTTCTTGTAAGAAGGATAATCGAAATCAGTGTGAATTAATGTTTTGTTCAGCAATTTAGGAAGTTTAATCCAGAAATTTAAAGCACGCATGCAAATAGGCTATACCCAGCATGAAGTAATGTTCCCGATAACATTTATAGTTATACAGGACCAAAATAATGTTTAAGCAATGACAGTCTATAACACCTAATAATATTTTTCTTCAATCGCTCTTTGGGCACTCACACACTGCGCAAAGTGTAAGCTGTCTTTCCTTCAAGTGAATAAAATATGAAGCAGACTATAAAACTGACTATTATTTTTATTAGTACTGTAAAAAATCTGTTTCCCACGTCAGAAAGATCCTAAGTGGTAAATAAATAGATGACACTGTTCTTTTTGCCAAAGCAGCAAATAATTACTTTAATACATTACCAAAAAGTCAACATCCTTTGACTGTTTAAAAGGCACGCTGTAAAAGTTGACTGTTTTCTGTCCTGTGAAAAGTTACTAACGATTAATAGTTTTATTCTGACTTGTCCAGAATCAGCCGTTGCAACTTGCAATCCTTATTAATATTGCTTAGACTATGTAATAGCAAAAAAAAAAAAAAATCCCGAAAAACATAGACTGCCATTATTCTAAAAAGAAAACTATTGGGATTTAGCTGTTAAGATCAACTTTCTTTAAGTGTATTATTCACTTTGAATAATCATCATAGCCAAAATGATTGGTTAGGCCTTCATGGTTTACTCTCTAACGCATCCAGGCAAGTGAATTAATGTATAAAAAAATCAATGCAGCATGAAGGAAATCATTGCCAAATGAGTGGAAATGTAATTTAAAAATAGAGGACCTAGTCACACTAGACAATAAAATCTGCAAAGCAAGTTACTACTTAGTTCAGTAGCAGCACTTACTTATTAAAGAGACAGCAACAACAAGAAATTGAAAAACATTTTATTTTATATTTACCCTGCTTTTTCAAAAATGGAACTCATTTCTAGATTATGTTTTTATTTAAAAATATTTTTTATGTTCATTATGTTGAGCTTTATGACTCAAGTTATGAACATGTAGCTAACAATAAATAGTTTAGAGTAGATGGGTCTTTTGCTGTGTAACAGATCAAAGATGTAACATATTTTATTTAAAGTGCAACTGATGCAATACAAACAGTAGTTTTAATAAAGCTGTAGTGTTCCAGTTCAGGAATTGCTCAGTCTTGGCTACGGCATAGTTTCCCTAGCACCAAGAACACCAAAATGTGACGCAAGTGTATATGCTGGAATCGGATTGGCAGGAGGACACAGAACATACTATCCATTCATATTCTGCTCCTGGGAGAAGTGCAGCGTAGACTTCTCCGAAAATGCTGGACATTTGAATTTTAAAAAAAGAAACAAACTGCACCTTAATTAATTTGTAAGGTTCTTTAAAATACATACTGCTTGCAAAGTGCCGAGTGCACTTTAAAAAATATGTATTTGTAATGCATAATAATGGAAAATTTGTTTTGGGGGCACATTTTGGATTTCTTGCCTTGGATGATATAGTCATCAGCAATAATCTCATGCTTTATACTTAAGCATAAACCAAACTGGCTTACTTCAATCATTGCTATATTTTAGCTTTATACCCTTAGTAAGCATATGTATGAAGGGCAATTGTTGAAAAGGACTAGAAAAAAAATTCTCCACTTTATCATTTTTTAACCATTTTACCTATTCATCAAAATGGCCTGTATTTTTCAGCTGCAGCAAAGTTCTTGGCAACTTTTTAGGCAGCTTTTCCAAGGTCCCATAGATTTGATTTATTCTGCCACAATAGCTTCCTTTGTGATCATTTTTCTATAATCCTTGCGACTCTCCCAAAGTGACCTTTAACTTTCTGATTGCAGTTTGTCCAGCATTTTTAAGTTTGGTGAAAAAAAAAAGTTCCAATTAATATATGTCAAAATAGTGCTGACACATAATGACAATATGGAGAAGTGAAAGAACGTTTATTTGTTCTGCTTCAAAAAATTTTATTATATTTTTTTATTATTATTTTCTTTAATAATATTTCAGGGATCTCAGTGCTGACCTACTACAGTTACATAGTCATTGGTGCAAATTTTAACCACATTACTGCCATTGAGCCTGCAGCGCATCACAAAACAAAGCAACCGACTCTTTGCAAATGAATAAAATAATTTTACGTGTATTAAACAATAATTACTTTCTGTTAAAAATATTTTAAAATGTATTTGTGTGCTATACCTAGAGCTGCCACCTCATCCCTTATAAACTGGACAGCTGATCAACATGCTGCAGTAATGGGTTTAGATACCTGCATCAGACCATAGTGGTTAATAAGCAGCCATACAGAGCACAGCTGAGCTAAATTGGAATCAGCATTGTAAAATGGAGATTGTTGTTGGTTTATAAGGATCAACCTTAGCTATCACACATTCTAGATCAGAGGTGTATATCCCAGCTGTTGGAAACTACAACTTACAGGTCATGGCAGTTTATGTATAGAAAAGAAAGGGAAAGTTCCAAATGAATTAGGTCGTTTCTTCCCCAACGAGCAGTCTGACTCAGTAGGCCCAGCTATTTGCATGCAAATAAATTCACCTGTTATTATATTGCACTAACATTTAAAGATTACAGATTGCATGGTGTGAATGTGTGATTGTGAGTGCCTTTTAAACCAACTGAGAAATCTGCATGTGAGCAATTGGACCTACTCTTTTTGCCTAACTGATCACTGGTGTGAAGCTGTCCTTAGCATCATAACAGACAGATTTTAGGCTGTGCGCTATTTAGTTTTATTGTTTTCTCACAGGTGGAACAGTTTTTGCTGCCATTCTGTTCTTATAATAGAACATGTGGGTAAGGGCAGTGAAAATACATCACTTGCATTTTACAGTTTTTTGTTTTTTTATCTTACTGTGTGTTACATAGGTAAGAGTATTTTCCCTACTTTGTAAAGTAACACAATGGCATGCATAGCTAAGGACTTTCATTGCACTCATAAAGTGAGCTGCATTAATAAGACCATTATTACATGTCGATAACCGTAATGTTCACCTCACATCTGTTTGTTAACTTTAATCTACTGTATGTTTAACTTGCACCTCCTAAAAGCGTTTGGTAATCCAGCTTGTTGGCTGCAGATTCAGATATGATAAGCTTTATGACATGAAGGAGATGAATATACAGTAATTGCTGTTGTGCTAAACTGCTTTTTGACATTAAGTTGAAAATAAAATAATCAGAGCAGGATTAAGGTGTTCATGGAGAACTCTACAGTAGACAAATGCCTAAAGAAACATTTCAAGGTACATGTTTTTGTTGAGGCTTCTTGGTACTGTCAGGACCCCAGATAGGAAGTGGGGCCTCTATTGTAATATCAGACTCTGAAAATAAGGTATTAAAATGCTAGACCTGGGCACAAATCTGTCTGATGAAATGGACTTACTTAACCTCTCTGCAGGGTAGGTCATTCTTTTTGTGAGGTGAATACATGGAATAAATGTGCAGGTCCATTCTGTGGTAAAGTAGGTTAATGTGAAATTTTCTAATTTTCTTCACTCTCTAGGGATATAAAGGATGTGATTGGCTTTTTATCTGTATTGCGCTTTTACCAATTTTTTTTTTTTTTTCCCTTTTTTATTTTTGAAATTACAGCCAATATTTTACTTTTTTTTTCCCAATATGCCATTATTTTGTTTAAACTCATTAGAAAACCTTTTCTTCTTGTCTGTAAATAAATTTTCAGTTGAAGAAGCAGTAAAGTCAAATTGGCTGGACTGAAATCCCAGGCTGCTGTGTGAGTTTCTCTTGATATAGCTATTTGCTGATTCAGAGACATTCTGTAAGTGATACACCTTGAGCTGATCAGGTGTCTCACTTTAAAACCATTCTACAGTATCTCAATAAATAATTGCTGTTGCTTAATGCTCAGGGATGCTGTGCATATCGTAAAAGCTGTTATTCAGATGATGCCTGTCTATAAAAATGAATATCGAATAAGACAAGTGCAAATGGAAAGAAAAGGCCTGCAGTACTCATTACTATATTTTCCAGAGGGAATTCACAGCCATTTAATATTGCAACATCTGAAAACATTTGAAAATTGCTAAGCATATCCCATAGTGTTGGATACCAAACATAGGCGACCGGCGTTCGGCTGCCAGCGGACAGCTGGGAGTTGTAGTTCTGACATCTAGGGGGTCTCCTGTCACCCTGTTGCACACTTAAAGGAACATTTGAATATAAACTAAAGGAAAAGTTGGAGAAGATTCTCTGATGACAAAGTAGGCCTTAGAGGGAATGTTTATGTGATGTCTTATGAAAGTTTAACCCTTTTTGACATCAGCAATCAGTTTGACATTTAAGTATTTTTCTTGAATGTGAATTTCTGAATTAGAAATCTAAAAACAATGCTTTCTGTCAATTTAAATGTTTAACTCGGTATTTCATCCCTCTACTGTTAAAATTTTCGACATTATCTTTTTTTCCAACTGTTTGTTGCAGAGAAATATAAGGTGACTGTTACTAGTAACCAGGGCTGTTCTCGAATTTAAAAGTATCCTGGTCATGTTGTGTTATGTTATGTTGACTGTTTAAACACTTATTTTGTGGTATAATGAGTGGCTCAGAAAAAAGAAACTGGGACACCAACCCTGCCTGATCTTGCTGAATATTCACCCTTGCGTGTGACCATACACAATCTTGTTTAACCCACGTTGGCTTGGGCGCTGTTCGGCACACCAGTATCCTGCTTGCGAGACTGGAAACAGGTTTTTGCGTTGCAGAAACTTGGTTACCGGCACATGCTGCATAATTTAAATGCTATTAGTGTAATTTGTTAGCTTAGCAGTGCTTTTGTAAGCATGATTTGCCCTATTTTTTTACACTCTAAATTCAACAGCTTAATAGCTGGATTTAGCATTTTACATTCATCACAGTAACTCATTCATTGCCATAAAGTTAAAGGAACAAGATAATAAAAATTTAGGTTTTAGATATATAGAATATTATAGATGATGTAGGTGTGTGCCTGTGTAAAAATGTGATAGATAATAAAATGTAATAAATTATAATATTAATAAAATAGATATCCATTCTGCATAAATGCAAATACAAGCAGACATGTTGTTCTATCTTTATGGGAGTATTCCATGACACTGTCATGCAGTAAGGCACTGAGAAGACAAGGACTGCAAGGAATATATTCTTCCCCTAATTCATCATTCAGTACAATATTCAACTTAGCTTAAAGAAGAACTAAAGAGCTTGTTAGTCTACGGGTGATTCTTTAGGGGGTTTAATATATTTACCAATGCTGCTCTTTTCTGAATAGCTGTCTCTTACATCATGTTACAGTCAATCTTCATTCCTTCAATTCCAGCATTGTGACCTCTTTCACTTCCTGATTTCTCTTCAACATCACTGATGGAGCAAGCGCAGGAGCAGTAATACTGCTTCAGCACTTGCTCACATCAGTGATGTTGAAGAGGAGGCATGAACCAAAAGGGGATCACAGTGCTGCAATTGAAGAAAAGAAGATTGGCTTAACACAGAGCTGCAGCCAGCACTTCAGAAAAGTTTGAGATTGGTAGGAACTGGAACTGAAGAAAAGAAAAGCTCCATAACTTAAAGAAGGAGTCAGTGCTAGAGAAAAGAGCACCATTTGTAAGTATATCCCCCCTCCAAAGTATCACCCCTAGACTAACGAGCCTTTTAGTTCTCCTTTAATTAATATTAATATATCCCTTAGGATATAATTGCTGAAATGTATAACCGAAAATGAATCAAGCGGTGTTATCGCAAAGGTAAAAAAGTTTTGCAAAAAACATCATTAAACATTCCCCTAATAATAACTTCCACTTAAGTTTAAATAAAGGATGCAGAGAGAGAATTCCTAAGATTTATAAAGGATTGGTATAAAATTTTTACCATCAAAATAACTTGTTAAAGATAAATATCAGTTAGTTGACAGGGGCACACTTTTCAGTGTTTTTCTGTTAGGTTCACCTTACATTTCAGATCGATATGGATATACTTTTTCAATTAGAACATTTTTTGACTGTGGATGAGTGGAAGGACCAACTCCATAGGGAATAGTGATACTGATAAAACTAGGTTGTTTCTTCTGGTTGAAATACTTTTTGACTTTAGCAAATATCCTCAAAATTTTTAACTTTGTAATTTTCTTCAGATTTTAAAAGCATTCTAAGTTTTATACATCATTGTTCTTGGTGTTAAGCAGCAATTTATGCCAAAATTAAAAAACCTATGATGCAAAGAGAATAGTACAATGGTATAAATTAATGTAATATGTTAAAAATCTACTTTGCATTCATTTTATTGTGTTAATATCGTTTAATATATATATTTGATACACAGGGGCAATGTGTCATGTGACATTATCGCAATTGTAAAAAAGGCCTCTAAAAATAACATAAAATTTAAAGTCTACACAGTGGTAGCAACTCTTGCTTTGCATCCTGTTGTTAGACTAATGAATGATTTGTATAAAAATGTTCAGAATTCCCATTTGTGACCTTTGTTTTACAATAATGACTGAATTGTGTAAAAAAGGCTTGCAATTCATATGTGCATTCATTTTTTTCAATGATCAGCATTAATGTAGACGTATTCAAAGTGAACGATACTTTGGTATAAATGAATGCATTATGGTAAAAAGCTATGGTGAGTTATATGTAATTGTATCCAGTGAATCTGTGCTAGTAGTCATATGATATGTGTTTGTAAAACTGCCTTATTACCAAGAAAAAAAATGGATAACTTCTATAACTCCCGGGGTATGGCCTTTGCGGCAAGGAGACCTCCCTTACAGGGGTTAAGGGTGAAGACCAGAGGCTCCTTAGACTCTGGGTCTTAGCGTGAACCAATGTTAACCCCATTGTGGTGAAGAGGATCCACTAACAATCCATGACACTTAAAAGCAGAATAGCTGAACAACAAACAACACAAAGAGGATTTTTATAAAATTGGAAAAGTTTTTGGAGCATATTTGTTAAAGGTTCCCTACTTTATCTCTTTATGACAATTTTGCCTGCTTAAAAATTTTTTGCTGCAGTTTTTTTTATATTTGGTAGCTTTTCAATTTCAGCATTTAATAAGATCAAGATTTTCAGAAAAATTGTTTGCCACTCCTGAACTTGGCATATTCTATTTTTTGGGGGACAACTGGATCATGAAGTCTGAAATTCTCCTTAAAATTCTGTCTATATATGTTGAAATAGGATCAAACTGACTACAACAGTATGTAGAAATCAGTAACAATATACAAAAATGAAAAATTTTCACATCTTATAAGTGATAGTTTCTTCCATGTACTATACATTTGATTATTTTATAATGTTTATTGATTTCAATACCCATAATTTAAATACACAGTTAGAAATACATCATGACATTCACATATGTAAATAAACAATATAAGGCATAAAAGGTATGTAAATAAAGGTTTCCAAGACATACAACTCTCTTCCCTGTTTTACAAAATGGAAAAAACAAAGTCTTAGCCTGGGGCCTATATTCAGTAAAGTTTACACATTTTAGAAATGCTTCAGCCTATTCTACGGAAGAAAAGTGTGTTTTTAAATATATTCTTTGATTGCTAGTTTATTTTAAATAGATCATTACAAAAAGGAATCTACTGAGCATGCTTAAGTCACTGACCTGAGGTCATACCCCCAACTTTCCCGGATTCTGTGGGACAGACTCGTTTTTAGGGTACTGTCTTGCAGTCCTGGGTCACGGTGACACCACTGCTAGTGAGGGGTCAGCGTTGTTCCAGTTATGCCCCCTGGCAGGTTGAAAAAGTTTGCCTAAGCTAGCAAACAGGGTAAAGTAAGAACTTTATGAAGTAACAGAAGGAAGTACATTTTAAATTGACAGTAATTCCAATGAATTAAACACCACATATTTATTCATGCCTACTGTACACTTATTTGACACACCCAAAGTTTTTACAAGATTCTTAGAAACGGTGTTGTAAAAATATATTTAGTTTCAATTTGTAGAGCGTTTAAAAGGCAATCTTAAATATTTAGATAAAGAGAACAATAGCACTCGGTGGGTTCATTAAGGAAGACCTAAAGTGCTCCTATGTTTAGGGGTGAGGGAACCTGGGGGGTCTTTAAAAACTTACAGATCAATGTCTGTTGTTCCCTGCTGCCTCCTTCTTCTTGCTCCAGATGCTCTTAATCCTGCAGATTCCAGCATCGTGATCTAGCAGTACTTAATGTCTTCTCTCTTCTCCCTGGTGCACACATGCTCAGAAGTGGTATTGATTTTAATTCTGTATTTGCGCATGCCTCAGAGATGAAGGGAAGGGGGCAGACCACTTGAAGGATCGTGACTCTGTAATCTGCAGGATGAAGAGCATCTTGAGCAAGAAGGAAGAAGCAGCAGGAGATAAAAGATATGAATTGGTAAGTATATTTTACTCACCCCTAGATATAAGAGTGCTTTATTTCTCCTTTAATTCAAATTAAAGATGTCTAACAAAAAGAAACCAAAGCAATACTTTCCTTTATTTCCCTAAAATCTTTACCATATTTTCAACTGCAGGTATAAAAGCACATTAGTGCAATCTTGTTTTGTTCGCCTGTTGTAATTCCCTTTACATCAGTGATAAGCTGTGATTACACAGTTTAGCTAATGAGACCTCTTCACAGAAAAATATCATTAACCACCCTAGTGATTCTTACTGTTGACACATCCATCTCCCAAGTTAACAATGATGGCAACAGAAATTACTCTGCCTTTTCCATCAGTCCACATATGTATTCAGGACCTCTACAATTGAAGAGCTCAATGGAAAAATGGCCTAAGTCCAAAAATTGATATTCTTAGAAAAAACGAAGTTTGTATTGGACTTAGGCCATTATTCTGTTGAGTATAAATTCTTCTGTATTGAAATATATGGACTTAGGCCACTTATCCCAAGTACCTTTCTAACCCAAT
>JAKJJM010089320.1:0-12841 GCA_021901965.1 Pipa carvalhoi
GCTTTAAACTACACATATTCCATGTTCATTCCTTGTCTAGCAAGTACAGAAAGTTCATTCCATGTGAAATAATAAGAAAATTGAGCTCACTCTGTGTGAAACTATACAGATCAGTGCTTTTTTTGTGGCGGTACGCGCCGGTACGCCGTACCGGAAAATCTGTATGGCGTACCGGAAGAGCCTAAGGGCGTACCGGCCAGCAGTGGAGGGGACAGCATTAAGTCCCCAGTGCTGCTGGGGGGGGGGGGTGGTGCGCTGAGCGGGGAGGAGAGTGGGAGTCTCCGACAACCTCCGCTAGCACCCCCCCCTCCACTCGCACGCTACGCCTCTGGCGTACAAAAAAAGCACTGATACAGATTATAATCTAGAGCAATTAAAATCCATGATAATCTAGGGACATATATGACAGACCTATGCTACCATAGCTCATTCTTTTTGTTCATTCTTATTCCTCATTCTTTTTAGTACGTCCCCATAAAAGATTCAAGAGAGTAACTGACTAAGTGGGAAAATGTGTGTGTGTGTACACATGTATGTACATGTACATTCAATGGTACACACAGGCAGCCCACTTGCACATGTGTGAATAGGTTTCTGATAACTAATGTATATTTTATTGATGGCCTTTAGTCCCTGCGTGTCAAATTATTTGTTTGCCTTTAATAGTGGAAATTTAATTTGTAACATTGTCGGACTGGCATGAGTTGTTCCAGGGCAACGGTTTTGTGGGTCCGCTTGGACTGGGACCCACTAGGAATTATCCAGGTGTACTAGTAGGCCAATCTGACACTGACTTGTACTCGGCCCCTTGGTTCACTGGCTTCCCTGTGTGGTCCCTACCACTGCAACCCTTGTACTAACACCCTGCTAAGTGCCAATCCATATAAAATGCACCTACTTAAGAGACTCAGACTTAGTTTGAATACAAGCTACAGCACACATCTAGACTAATTCCAGATCAACTCCACAGCATGTGCAATTTGTGTTGGGATTTGAAGGGATTAGGTAGAAACACTATAAATCTAGCAGCTTTAAATCAATGGGGAATAAAAAGATGTGTGATTCTGGGTTACCTGGCGCTTACAGTCTGCCCACAAAACCTGAGATTTTATTCAAACCCATGAGCATGAGGGACAAACCCCGAGTCCCGCAACGCCAACAGCATGTGGCTATCAGGTCCTCTTTAATATGCTCTACTGTGCAGCGTCTAATGGAGGCATAGCTTATAGAGTTAGATCATTAGGATGCGGACTGTTTCTGGTTATCATAAGTATCGGATATCTAATATAGGCAGCGATCTGCAGCGTTTCCATTGTCTCCAGAGTCCAGTCACCGCACAGTAGACGCCTTTCTGGTATAAAGCAAAGGCTCCCATTAATACTCTCGCCAGACTGTTTCCAGAAATAGCTGCCCCCACCCTGCCAGTGCTGTAGCTATCTTCCCAAACACTGTTTGTATTTCCTCTGCCTTTCATTGGACGGCAGCATCCGCCAGGTTCTCCCATACCCCCAATTGGACAGCAGCCCCTGACCTTATTTTGCCTTGCTTAGCTGTATTTCCACTCCCTCCCACGCTCTGACTGCACTACCGGCCCTTCCAGCTGTGACATAACCTATTTTCTATACAAATTCTCTTTCAGGTGTTCCTTGTGACGAATAAAGGAAGGAAATACAGCGAACCACATAATCACATGACACCAGAATGACAGCGTCTCTAGGCGCATGCGCGTTTCTCACAATCACATGGTGTCTGACAGCTTATCTTCCGGGATTTCCCCTAGCACCTAAAGGTACAGGTTCGACAAGCTTCACTTTCATTGGGTAGTCGGCCAGCGCACGCGAATTACCCTCCCCCTCAATTTCCCCTTCTAGTTCTGTTTTCCCTCAGCGCTACCCTGTAAGAATGTGTTAGCCTTCCCCAGCACAGGCCCATTGCCAGTCTGCCAGTGCACTGTGTGCACGTTTAAATACAACCCTAGCTGTGCTGTTTCTAGGACCGCCGCCCAGCTCCCTCATGGTGCTCTGCTATTCTGTCAGTCTCCCCGTTTCTAAGACTTTAGGCTGCAGACAGCCCCCCACGGGACCCCGCCCCAGATGCCAATCAGAGTCGCTCACTAGCTTCCCACTGTAGAGAAAATATACCAACAATCCTGTTGTGTAGTCTGGATGCCAAGCTTGGTGAGTTCTGCCTGTAGGAGGGTGTTGTGGTTTGATTTTATGCATAATACTGAAAAGCATGTTATTGAGTTTTCTGACCAACTGTAACTGTACATGATGGTAGATATTAGGTGTTTTCTTGTGTGCTAAGTACATGCATGTGTACAGTATACATTGTGCAGGTAAATATTAAAAACTATTCACTAATCCTTCAAAAGAAGGAATTATATTTGTGATATATTGTGAGGAATGCAGAGTGTTTAGTATTATGTTCTTATATGCTAACACAGCGGTTCTCAATGTTTTTATTGCCACGACCCCTTAGTACAATTCCCCATGATTTGGTGACCCCCGTTCATTAATTATTATTGGGCGACCCCATTGAAACCCTATGTAACCGATGGTCTTAGGTGACCCCTGTCAAATCGTCATTTGACCCCCGATGGGGACCCGACCCACAGGTTGAGAACCACTGTACTAACAGTTTTGAGAACTTTTCTAACATTGTCATTATTATAGCCACTACTGTATACAATCTGTTATGTTATACACTGTTATATATACAATGTTTTTTAAAGTAGTATGTGAACTGATACACAGATTGAAACTGTATACTTTCATTGAAATTCTTAAATATTGTTCATTGTTGTTTTTAAATGTAACCTATATCAGAGAGAGAGAGTATTGCAATACTTGGCAATATCTTTTCTATTGGACTAACAGTAAGTTTAGATCGATGAGCTTTCGAGAGTTCTGTCCTCCCTTTGTCAAGTCAAAAGCAATACCCTAGTTACAGGCTTAATTTCTTTTTCTTTTAGGTCTCCTGGTGGACACAGAACCATGGGGTAAAACTCCCTCCCGCTTTAGAGGCAGCTGTACCCCTTGGTTCTGTGTCTCCCAGGAGACCCAGAGAGAAAAAGATTTAACGGTGAGTACAAAATGTCCTTTTATGTGTTAAAGTGCTAGTGGTTAAAACTGCACATGATTTGATATGGTTGCCCATTTTTGTTCAGTAATTTGTCTGCATTTTTTAATCAAGTTTTAATGCCACTGGCAAAAAACCTTGAGTGAGATTGACATTTAAGACTACACACCTGCATGTTTCTGATTTCTCAAGCTTTTTATCTGAACTGCTGCAGAAGTAGTGGGTAAGAGAGGAGGGGATTTTGTAAGATTTTTTTGTCTTTTTTTTTTCTTTAATGAAAATATATTTACCAGTGACTGGGATATAAAGTGTCACATAGCTCTCACTGGCATAGAACACCACCTCTAGATAGGTCTATTTTGGACTTTCTGGCCCTCACTTGTAGATGGCAGGTGGTTTTTTAGCCAGTGTGTGACATGCTATGGAAGTGGCTTTTGCAAAAGTGCTTATTTAAATTATGGAGGCAAAATGAGCTGGTAGAAAGTCTTAAAGAAGAATTAAAGCCAGAAAAAGGTAAAATAATAATAATGCCCCTTATTTATATTGCTCACTGTACCAGTATAGGATGAATCCAGCTCTATGGGTCTAATGATCTTTGTCTAAAGTGACCATTTTGGGGGCAGACAGACATCTTTATAATCTTAGTATGCTTACTTCTTTTTGGCACATGCTTAGTGTGCCTTTCTGAAGGGCGGCAAAATAGGCAAATTGGAAATACAGGTTAAGCAAATAATATAACATGAACTTTGCTTATTAAGAGATTAAGCAATGTGTAAGGGAGATGGCTTTTTCATGCTTCCTTAATTTCTAGATCACGTGTAGAAGATTACAAAAGTCAACTTTTAAGTGCAGAATCAGCTTTGCAATGGGGCTGACTCCACAGAGCGGTTCAAGTAGTGATCGATTGCTACCAAAAGAAAGGAAGAGCTTTTTCCTTAAGACTCCCTACATGCTCAGTTAGTCTCTGTGACTCAAAAAAAGCACTTTTGCGAAGGCCAATGAAAATAGTATACAGTAAATATTTAGGAAACAGATACTTTGAGGCTTATTCCTGAAAGTGCGAACAGTCGTGTAAAGGTCATAATTCGCATCCATTCACCACTTCCAGATCTTTGAGTATTCTTCAAACTTTGCAATGTGGTGAATTCGTTAAGAGTTCTAATGCTTACGATGGTCGCAAACTTAGGAGTAGAAAATTTGCGACAGAGTATAGCTACCCAAAGTGACGAGAATTCACTTTGACAGTCAAATTCTCACATTAATGATGATAATGATTAATGATACCATCTTGATCCTAACTTACCTGAGTATATTTCTTTTCAGGAGTCTTTTGTTGTCTAGTTATTCCAGCAGTTATTGTAACAGTCACTACGTCCATGAATTGTAATGTTGGGGAGAAAACCTGGCAAAAAGAATGCTCAGGCCAAGGGCAAAGGAGCTGCAGTTGCAAAGGAGGTACATAAAATAAAAGATGGGTCTGTAGGCGTACAAGTCAAAGAATAAATTATATTAACTTATATAATTTTTTAACAGAATGATAGTAATGTATTATCATTGGAAAAAATATAGTGAAACAGGCTTTGCAGTATGCCAAAGGCTGCTTTTATAGCTCCCGGGTTATCCTAAACATTCTGGAATTTATGCATTGTCCCGAGCTTAGATGAAAATCCATGCATTTGCTTCTTATTGGTGTACTGCAGGCACTACAACACCAAATTTAGTGGCAATTAATACAAAACCAGTAGCTACAGTTTTCTGTGTTACTTAACAGGCCCACTGCCAATCAGTTTAATTTCTGACCACCATAGCTTTTGTTTGTGGTGTACTCAGAAATTATTTAAACTGTTTTAGTCCAATTGAATTAATTTAGAAAGGGGAGTAGTGTAGTATTATATGATACTTTTTTGAACTAATAGTTCATTGTTTAAGACGAGCTTTTGAGAGATATTCCCTCTTCATGTGGTGTATTCAGAAGTGGTGCAGTGCAAATTCTTTGGTCAGAAGCACTTTTGCACTTTGTTCCAATGGATACATAAATTAACAGATCTGCAGCACCTATAATTTATAAAGAGGATGAAAGGAAAACAAAAAAAAATTTCTTTATCAATGTTAAAACAAAACTTTTTTCTATTATATTGTTTTCGAATTGTTTTCATTGTCCTACTGTTACCTAGATAATTATTTTATCATACTATTGTCTCTTTTTCACTGACCTAAGTCTAGGATCACACTAGCTGTTTTTCAACTGAGTTGTTTTAATTAGGCTTATTATTGTCTATGGTGCAAAACACTATATAGACTGTGGATTATCCCACAGAAAACAACAGAGGCTACTTTTCCTGCTCAGCTCAAAAATAGCTAGTGTGACCCAGCCTAAAAGAGCATTAACACCAAAAAATGAAAATGTCTGAAATGCATTTATAGTTACCATATATTCAATCTGTGCTTCCAGAAATTCTAAATTGTATCTATAAGGTAAGATATTTATCTTTTTACCTTTTTAAATTAGGCACACTTCCTGTATATGTTTTATCTAAATCACCATTGAAAACAATAGGACTTGGTGAGGACTGTTCAAGAAGAGGGCTGCCATCAGTAAAATGAATAACAGACATAAAGCAATAAAATTCATGAATTCAATTTCAAAGATAACATTTTTAGTCGTGTTGTATTTGAATAACTGCTATGCTTATCTAAATTGGATTTTTTTGTGTTATTGATCCTTTAACTCTCAAGATCCATAAGTCACAGGAATGTAATGTGCCATTTAAACGAGCTTAGTGAATCCTACTTGTAGTCCATGATGCAGTTTTCCTTTAACATAACCTTATAACTAGTAAACAATAAATTATTTCATGCTAATTTTTTTTCACACTTTTTTTTTCTATGTGTTTTTTTTTTTTTATGGTGCCCAGTTGGGACTTTTTGTAGATTTCAGACCCGAGGACATGATGCTTGGCGTTCCAGATGACCCAGAGGATGGAGACCTTGAAGCTGAATTGGCAGCTTTAACTGGAGGAAAACCCACAGCAAAAAGCAAGCAGAAAGTGAAAGGTAAGCAATTAATAAACTACATCATTTGTGATTTCACTTTGCATTACATTATGAGTCGCACAGATAAAGCACTTTAGTTCACTGCATAATGTAGTCTGTGATTATTTCCATGAAGGGGGTGTGATCAGTTAATGGGTGTGGTCTAAGGCTCAATGTATTCTGTGCTTATAAGCTTTATAAGCTCCAGAGATGTAAATCCAAAACTGGTTATACCAGATATTTTGTTGTAGTTATACTGTATGCAGTTAAAACTGCAACAAATTGTTAGAAAAGCACTAACAAAACATATCCCTTTTATTTGAAAGGCAACTTTGCCAAATGCCTGGCATCTTGTTAATGAGAGGCGTACCTTGACAAAACATAGGAAAATACACTTGTAGCTGATTACTATAGTCTTTAGTTGGGTTTGTTTCAGCAACCATTCAAGTAAATGGGCTGCTTTTTGTTTCAGTTTTAATCCTATGCAGTAAAACTACAACAAAATGCTTAGGGCAGTGTGACACAAGGCATTTTGATGCTAGTAGTCGATACCTTGTATGTCATTGCCTTTAGTGTAGCTTTATCCTTTCATCTTTTCTCTTGTTTTGTGCTTTTTAGCAATTTGCTTTGATCACAGGTAGTGATCTACTGTTTTGCTATTAGGTTTACATATTGATAACTCTGTAGACAGCTAGATTATTAAATTGTTGTACAACCGGTCTCCCTTCCCACCCTTTTTTCTGTATCCTTTTACTCACAATTAAAATATTTTAAAGTATCATGAGTACATGACAGTCTTTGTAGCAATTCAGCTGCACCTCTGCTGAAAAAAAGCTGGGTAATGGCTTCTATAGAGCATATGTGAAAACCAGCACTGAGTGTATGCCTTATTGACACAATTTAAAGGGCCATGCCACATTCCCCAACCAATCAAACATTATATGGGATTAAGTGCAAAGAAAAAACAGTGTACAATATCTAGAGCAGATATTGAGAGTGGCGCTACTACTAATAACTGTGAAAAATACAAAAATATATATAATAATAAAAATACAATTGTAATTATAAAAAATCAAATATAAGACACAGTAAGTATCATATGTAATTAATATTATATAAATATATTAATAAAAATAACTAATTATACTTGTGAGATATCAAATGTAGGACATAGTCAGTATCAAATGTAGTCCTTGTTCATAAAATCCCAGACATAATATCTGTGCAGCTCTTAAAAAAACTGGAAGTGTCTCTCCTAAAACACCTTTGAAAAAAAAAATAGGATCTGAAATAAAATAAGAGCGCAAAACAAGCACTAAATAGTGCCCCAGTTTAATATTAATGTATTACAAAATGTTTGTTTTGGTATTAGGGATCAGATGAGTGATGCTACTTTAAGCAGGTGATTGTAATTCTCACCTGGGAAAGTTTTGTGACCTGTATTGCAGATATGACTTTGCTATTGAACTTGTGTGTCTCTGTCTTGTAAATAACAATCTATTTGTGCAGCTTCGCTCCCTATGGAAGACATAGAGAAGATGGCACAGGACTGTATGAGAGACACAGATGGGGAGGATGATGATAGCGAAGATGTGGAGGAAGATGAGGATTTGTTGGTTAGCATTTAATTACAATTAGTCTTGTAAATGAATCCCAATAATTACAGTATTACAATTTGCAGAATGCTGTCTTTGACAGTCTTTCATATTTAAAAAGACATACTGCAGTTAAAACTGTTCACTTTGTAGAAATTTGTCATATGCCCTTTACTAAAAGGGTTCATAACATAACAGCTTAACATGCTAATTTTAATTTTAAATTAAAGCAACCTGTGACAAGCATGCGTCGATGAATTAACTGTAAGTGAAGAAGATATTTTGGGTTGTAGCCAAGCTTCCCACCTACAGAGTCTACCTTTGTATGCTGTGTTTTAGGCAGAGCTGCAGGAAGTGGTTGGTGAGGAAGCAGAGGAGGATCAATCACATCCTTGCAGACAAGAAACCGAGCCATCTGAGCAAGAGAAGTCTTCAGAATCTGAACAACAGCTCATCTCCCCAATAACTGAAACAAAACACCAGGTACAGTAACAGTGCAATACTTGGACTGGCAATGAGGAGTTTTGTTTCCTTAACAACTTCCTTAATAGAAACTGATACATAAATGGCTGACTGTATTCTTTATAGCACTGCCTAGACAGTTGTCTTTTGAAATATCATAATCTTATGCTTAACGGGGAGAATTCTAGGGGTGTATAGGACACGTACCAAAGAAAAGTAATGCTTTTAGAGTTAGGCAACCTTCAGCAGACCACATGTTGAAAACCCCAGCATCTTTCAGTTAGTTGATTTAGTGGGGACATGTTGTCCTTCTCATCCCAAGTAAACTCAAAACATAGCATTCCTCTTTTTGCAATGCTTGCTTTAAGTAAAGGCCTTAGTAAAGGTACTATTACTTTACTATAACCATTAAGAGGGAGTGAGCTAGCAAAGAATAACTATTGTCAAAGAAATGTTGGTTGAGGTGACCAAACCAGCATATGTAAAGAGTTGGGCCAAGCACCTAATGATCTTTCCAAGACCAGGTGTGCCTAGAAGCAACAAAGAGGCAGGAAGCTCTCTAAAATGGGGGAATATAGTGTGTAGGAGACACATTAGGTGTAATCTAGGGTCTAGCTGATACTGTAGGATGTTAAGTGTAACAAGTCAAAATTTTGAGGCCTCAGTAAACTAAATAGGGGAGATTTGTGTTATATGTGCAGCAGTCTTGCACATGTACTAGTGAGGTAAGTTTCAAGGCAAATGAAAAGACGCTAGTAAGTTGTAGACCCCAGGGAATTTAGTGAACATCAATTTTTCAGTGAGGATGCTTAGTGTTCAGTGAAGGTTTTCCCATAAGACATATTGCCTGTAAAAGAACCGGGTACTGCATTTACTGTGATTGTTCCTGACACTGTCATAGAAGTCTATGTGCTGTAAACCCTCCTGCTTATGAAGGTTGTGAATATGCCTTTAGTTTAATAAAGTGTGTGAATAAACACTATTGTTACGCCCTTGTGTTTTAAATCCTGGTTTAAGAGAAGAGCCAGTGTTTTGAGAGCAATTCCCCATGCAAACATAGCTGATGCTACCATGTTGAGTTAAGTCTCCTAGTCTCTCTATGCTCTGAGAATGTTCAGCTTTACAGACTGTTAAAAGATAAAGATGCATACTCTGTAAAATGTCATGGTCTTATACTTAATACTTTCTCTTTTTTTGTTCTTTTGTATTCACCAAAGGTTGAAACTCTATTCCACCTTTGTTTGTTTTTTTACCACTATTTGTATCATAGGTATTGTGTACATTGCTGAATTGGTGCTGCTGCCAGTTCTTCAGTTGAGAGGGCAGGAGGAGATTGGAACAGTTTGAGAATTGCATTATGTAGGACTTTGTTGAAACCCATAAGGTCAAGTAGTCTTAATATGTTTCCTTCCTTTAAAATAACAGTGATATAAGAAAATGAAAAGCTCTCAGATGCATTTATAGTTACTATATATTCAACCTTCCAAAGATTCTAAATTGCACCTAGAAATTATGATTCTTAGCTTTAAAAACTGGGCTTTCGGCACTCTTACTGTATTCATTATATTTTTCCACTTTGATCTGGCACAGTCAAACCAGCGAATTCAGAGCAGTAGGCATTGGCTTCTACAGAGCATGTGTGAAACCCATCTCTTAGTATATGCCTCATTGATCTTCACAGTTTAGTGGCAATATGACATTTCCTAACCAGCTACACTATGTGGGATGACACATTAACATTTATTAGCATATTAATGAAGATATAATATACTAGTATCCGTTTATCAGAGTGATGTGGATAATGTTGTTGACACTGTTATTGTGTGTAAGTTCTTACATTCATATCCCTTCAGTAGTGGATGAAAAAAACATATATACAATTTGGTGGAGGAAGTTGCCCAATCTGTTTTCATACCTAGTACAACAGATGGATTTGAGATATTGCAAGGGTCTCCCAAATCATCATGGGATGTCTTCTGTTTTTAATCTTCTTAGTATATTTATAATGTAAATTATTCTTTCTCTTTGAAATATTAACTTTTTTCCCCACATTCCTTTTATCCAATTTTCTGTCATTTGAGACAAACTGAAGAAAGGCTGGGGAGCTAATGTCATAAACCTCCTTTTAACATAATTGGTTGTTGTGATTCTGTATATTTTAACCAAAGTTAAGCATCTAATGATTGAAAGCTTATTATTACTCTTTCCATGGGACTAGTATCTTTATTTTTTAGCAAAGGATAGGTCTTGGCTGTGTTACAGATTTCCATTACTTTTCTGTAATTTAAACTCTCAAAATTTATGTTGTTGGTATTATTTATTGGTAATCATGGTTTTAAATAGTCATAAGTGACACACCTAAGAAAAGAGGCATTTTTCTAAGGCATTTTATATTTTTCTAGAATAGCTTAGAAAAACCATATGCCTTTCTATTAGCAAGTAATTAGGAAAATCAGCTCATACGTTTTATGCATGCTCAGTGTTTGGGTGCTAAATTGTCTCAATCCCTCTGAGTTTTTAACCACACACTTATACAACACCTGTGATTGCTAATTGAGAAAGCAGATATATTTGTCATTCAGTGGCCATCACAAGTATGTGACACCACTGAGAGTACTATTATCTAACTATTGAGCTCCAACAAGTTTAAAAAGACCTTTGAAATATCATTAAATGCACAAGATGTACATACAATTTACAAGCAAAATTCAAGGAGTAAACAGGATGGTCCGAGACCTCCATTTGCAAGTTTACTTTGTAAAAATTTAGGCTAAATCAGACAGTATGTGGGAAAATGTAAAAGAACTGTATTTTAGAAAAGAAAAGAAGTGTCTGTTAAAAGTAGAGCATAGGGCTCAAGATGAGAGTATGTTTGGAGAAAAAATCCAGGGACTGTTTGATTTGTTAAGAACATTGAATGTTATTCTTAAATGTTTACATTTTGAATGGTGAAAAAGTGGATAAATCTTACAGAAACATTTAGGGGGTTATTTTCTAATGTGAGAATCTGACTGTCAAATTCGCAAACGGTAGATTCCCATTTTAAAGTTACGTCTTTGACAATTCCTTTGTAAAGTCGCGACTGTGACAGTAGCAGTTTATTGTGACGGTCTTTAGCTGGCAAATTTGGACCTTTACACTAGAATTCGGACTTTAGAGAATAACTCCCCTAGAGACTGCATAAAAGAAAGGCTATTATTATCAAATTACTCTATAGTAATGTTTTTGTAGACCCCCAATGGCAATAACATAAGTTGCTGTGATGGGAAATTAGAGCTGTGTTTTTATTCAAAAATGGGTCATTTTTGCCTTAGGTGTAATGGAGTTGCTAATGTTATACTGTGAATCATTTCCTGCAACTCCCCAGACAGAGTCCACTCTGTTCTCAGGTTCTCCTCCCTATCCAGGTCTTTCCTGTATTTTTTTTCCATCATGCTGAGGGAGGGATCTTGGCTCACTGTGTGTGAGTAGGATTACACTTTTTAAAGGAAATTACCATACTTTGTATGGATCTTAAAAGAAATAGTTCATATAAGCTTCTCAGCGTAAAGATTATATTAATTGTAACAGACTTTAAAGGTTTGTAAACAAGGAAGACTCTGAGGTGTCGGACTTCTAGTTTGGTGACCTTTTTTCTGCTTTTTTTTTAAATTCTGCTATGTTATAATTTAATTTTCAAACTGCAGATGATAAAACAATTCTGACATTTTTTTTTAGCTATTTAGATTAGATTATGCTTTCAAGGTTTCTGGTATTATTACTAACAATCTTCTTCCAGCTCTGGGTTACAGTTAATCAGTTTGTTTTGTATTCTGTGTATATTTATATAATTATGCGTGTGCAGTTTTTTTAATTTGTTTTACAGTGGTTAGGTTTGGAACAGATTGTGTGGAGGAAGTTTTATGGCTTGTGTATACATTTTAAAGGAGTAATGTATGCTACGTTTGGAAGAAAATAATTTCAGCTTTGTATTTCTGTAAATAATCAGAACTACACATGGGGTTTATCTTAATGTTTATGGGTGGATTTAGTTCACTACACATTTTTTTTTATTTTTATTTTTTAATGTATCTACCATACATATTCTTTTGCTGAACGTAAAGTGAAATATCACCTATTCAATCAGAACCTCTCAGTTCTTTTAAATGGCATAGCTTTCATATTACTTATACTATGTACAGTGAAGAACAGACCTGTATCCAAATACAGTGCAACACCCAACTCATGCATCTACCCTGTGCAATGGGCATACCATACTTATATTTTAACAAAGGAAAACATTTTTCTTGGTTGGACATCTATAATTTGCATAACCTGCAGGAATAATGCATTACATACAACCAAGTTGTATGTAATTTTTCTAGCTCATTGTCTTTAAACCAGACACATTATACTTTATGCTTGTACTGCATACCCAATGACTGCAAAGGAAATCTGAACAGGTTCCTAATTACCTAAGGGATAATGACTATCTAGTAACTCGTTATTAAAGGAATCATGTTGCAGTTTTAGTTGGGCACCCGCGGGTGGCGGGGGGCACCCACGAGCAGAGATTGCCCCAATACGTCAGGAAGTCAGGCCTTAGGGGGCGTGTCTATTGTAGTTGATTGGCAGTTTGGGCACAAGATGGCAGCTCCCACAGCTTCAAATTGGGACAAGTTTACAGTGAG
>JAKJJM010089402.1:0-10428 GCA_021901965.1 Pipa carvalhoi
ATTTTCGCCCAAAAGTAGCCATAAGTCCTATGGCTACTTTTGGGCGAAAATCTCGATCACGGATCGAGATCTCGCCCATTACTGTCGCGAGAATTCGCGGCCAAGATCTCAGCCGGGAATTCTCGCACTATTAAGAGCGAAAAGACTCAATCGAGTCTTTCGTCTCTTAATAAATTTCGCCCAAAGTGTTGTTTAGATATGTGCAGTAATTCCCTTAAGGAAACAGTGCTTCTTAGTCAAGCTTGCCTTTCCCACAGCACTTCTAATACTCTTTAAGAGACAATAAACACACAAAAAAGGAGGGTTTTTCTGCAGGTCTTCTAAAAAGACTAAATACCTTGCTTGCGCAAAATGCTCAGAGAAATTTAAAGCAGATGCAGACCAGAAAGTTAGGTTCCATGGTAAGAATCTCTGATCCAGGGTATTCAGGACAGAGCTCCTAGAGAACATTTTGCAATCTGCTGTCCTTATTCAGGATGCAAGCTCATTCCTCTCTGAGGCATCCCTAGATGCAGCAAGGTAACATATAGAGCCTCTGCCCTGTCGGTGGCAGCTCAACGCTCCCTTTGGTTAAAGTTGCAGTCAGCAGACTCCAACTCCAATAAGTCGCTTACTTCTCTTCCATTTAAAGGTAAGAGACTATTTGGTGAACAATTAGAGACTATTATTTCTCGATGGGGGGGGGGGGAAGCACATTGCTCCCCCAACAAAAACCAAGACCTTCAATGCAGCTTGAAGGCTCAGATGGGGCAGTCATTCCAGGACTCAGTCCTTTCGTTCCTTCACCCCTTTATCTCCAACCCGCCACACAGTATTTAGAGGTAAACAAGCTTCCAAACTCAGATCATCCTAGCAAGGACGCAGACTGCAGCCAAGTCCTCTGCAGACAAACCGCAGTCTGCACGACTTTTCCACTTCACTCCCTCCAAATCACCAGGTGGGAGGAAGGTTTAAGGATCCATTTGCAGCTTGGAACCAGATTTTCTCAGATCTTTGACTCCTAAAATCATTTTCATGGACTTCAAAATAGAATTCAAGGCCAAACCTCCCAGGAGGTTTTTTCTTTCAGGGATTCTATCCGCCCCTGTAAAGCATCAAGCTTTTCAGAACATGGTGGCGCAGCTACTAAATGCAAAGTCATTTCCCCTTTACCTCTCATCCAAGGTTCAGTGGATATTCAAACTTATTCATTGTATCCAACAAGGACGATAATTTCCATCCAGTTCTAGATTTAAAAAGACTGATCAAATTGTATCCTACAGGAAGTTCAGGATGGAATCTATAAAATCAGTAATCCGATCAATGGAGCCTGGAGAGTTTCTCGCCTCCTTAGATATAAAGTATGCATACCTCCATGCACCGCTGCTCCAATGGTATATCCGTTTCACTTATGGAGACCAGGACTGTCAATTTGTAGCCTTGCCATTCGGCCTTATCCCCAGCACCGCAAATTTTCACAAAAATTAGAAGCGCAGTCACGGCCTATCTACGTCTACTAGGGATCCACGTAACTCTCCTACCTGGATGACCTTCTCTTAAACCTCCTCATCACACAGCAGCTATTTGGGCAATACAGACTGCTATACCATACTGAAGCTTAAGTTGGATAATCAACCTTCAAAGGTCTTCTCTGCATCCCAGCCAAGAAATGTTTTTTTCCTGGGTGTACTTTTTGATAAAGAGCTCCACTGAGTTTTCCTTCCCCCAGAAAGGGGTAGAAAGGATATCCAGCAATCAAGACTTTTTTTATCGCCAATCTTATCCATTAGTGCGCCTTTGCATGCACATTCTAGGTCTCATGGTGTCTACCATAGAAATTGTACCTTATGCTCAATTTCACATTCGCCCCCTCCAAAGGCAAATTCTGTGTTACTGGAGGAGAGGAGATCTCTCTCAAAGATCCCGTCTACTCGGGCCCGCTCTTCCCTAGCCTGGTAACTTCTTCCCGAGCACTTCACACAGGGTCATTCCATTACAGAATCAGTGTGGCAGGTTATCACCACCGATGTCAGTTTATCAGGCTGGGGTGTGGTTTTCCAGGGCCTTTCAGCCCAAGGAAAATGGTCTCCTCAGGAAGCAACTCTGCCTATTAACATCCTAAAACTCATGGCAGTGTATCTAACCTTCTTGCTCCAGTGCTCTTGGGCCCTTCGCAGCCGTCCAGTCTGGATCCAATCTGACAACGCCACTACAGTGGCATACATCAATCAAGGCAGAGCAAGGAGAGAAGCAGCATCAAGACAAGTAGCAAAGATTCTACAACGGGCCGAGGACTCTGTTTCCCAGTTCTCAGCGGTGTTCATCCAAGGTTTGCTAAACCCAGAAGCAAATTTCTCCGTCTCCATTCTCTATACCCACGAGAATGGGAACTACATCCAGAGGTCTTTTCATGGATCACACAACAGTGGGGTCTTCCCCAGGTGGACCTCATGGCAACAAGGAATAACTGCAAAGTTCCAAGTTTCCTAGCCAGAGTCAGGGATCCTCTGGCAGAACAAATATATGCAATGACATGCGTATGGTCCTATACCCTAGCATACATCTTCCCTCCAATCGCCATGATTCCTCTGGTGCTGCAGAAGCTCAAGAGAGACATCTGCCCAGCTATAATAATAGCTCCTCACTGGCTCAGGAGAGGATAGTTTGCAACTCTGTCAGCCATAGCCCAAAAGAGTCCCAATTGCCTTCCAACCAGGCCAGACCATCTTCGTCAGAGTCCGATACTACACCCAACCCAGATCATTTCGCCTACATGTGTGGTTCCAGAAGCCAAGATCCTCAGGGATAGAGGTTTCGCAGAGGCGGATATTGCCTCTATAATTAGGGCTCACAAGTCTTGCTCATCCCGCATCTACCATACAACTTGGTCTGCCTTCTTTCCATTCTGTTCAAGAACCAATCTGGATCTGGAAAGATTCAGTCTTTCTATGGTACTAGCCTTTCTCCAACAAGGATTGGATAAGGACCTTAGCCTCACTTCGGTCAAAAGCCAAGTATCGGCTCTAGCCTTCATGCCAGACTTACGCACCTTTCTCCAACGGGTTGCTCATGTAGACCCCCTTTTTTTCCGCCAACCTGCTCCTCTTTGGGACCTAAACCTTGTCCTTTCGTCCTTATCGGAACCCCCTTTTTAAACCGATGTCATCCATTGATATTACCTGGCTGACTCAGAAATGTGTATTTCTCGTAGCAGTTACATCAGCTTTCTGGTTTTCGGAACTGTGAGCTCTCTCAATCAACCTCCCTTCCTAATTTTTTACAGACAAAGTTGTGCTCCACACTCCTCCCTCTTTTCTTCCAAAGGTAGTGTCAGAGTTTCACATTCATCCTCAATCTCTCAAGGAGAAGCGCCTACATTCTCTAGATGTGGTACGGGCGCAGAAATCCAACATTTTCACTCTCAGAACTTCATTTTGTGTGACAATCTCTTCGTGATTCCGGGGGTTCACGCAAAGCAAAGGCAGCTTCAAAAGCTTCGCTGTCTCACTGGATCTAGGAGATGTTTCATATGGCATACATAGCGAAAGGCAAGACTCCTCCCTTGGCCATTAAGGCTCAATCCACCAGGGCGGTGAGTACTTCCTTGGCCTTAAGAAATTGACCTTTGCTGAGCAGCCGTGCAAGGTGGCTACCAGTCATCCTTGCATACCTTCGCAAATTCTGCAAGATTCACACCTTTGCTTCGCGGAAGCAGCCTTTAGACGTAAAGTCCTTCAGTCCGTGGTTCAGACCTAGTCTGTTTCCATATGGACCTACCCTCTTGAGACACTTTGGGATGTCCCAGGGCTCCTGTGTCCCCGACGACGTAAGAGAAAAGGAGATTTATACTTACCTTTAAATCTGTTTCTCTTAGTCGTAGGGGGATATAGGACTTCCCTCCCTGCTACACTGTTTTTGGTTATGCCATGTTATGGTTTAGTTACAGTATTACTGTTTTTTTCATGTTCTTAACGATGTTGGCTTTTCATATTGCCTGTGCAGTCTCTGGCAGTCACAACTGAATTGGGAAAGTGAAGAGGCAGGCATAAAAGGAAAGTGGGAGGGTCTTGCCAGATCCTTGCAGTGTCCTACCTCCTGATGGGAGGCACCTTTTACCCAGTGTTCCTGTCTCCCCTATGTCTAAGAGAAACTGATTTTAATGGTAAGTATAACTCTCCTTTTAATGATTATGTAATAGACTCTAATATGGTGAGCCCCCCTTTTCTGAGCTACCCCACCTCCTAAATTTAGCTTTGGTAGAGATTTTTTGTTAATACATGGCTGTTTTAGTATGTTAATGCAGTGATCTCATTTCTGTAAGATTAATAAAAATTTATGGATAATGCAAACCATTAAATCGGAATTCCTTTAGAATACATACTAATTCAAGTAATATCTGTAAATGAGTTTTCACATATATATTTTGCCCTGTATGTGTAGCTCAACCCTGCACACATGTATAAGATGTATCCTTTTGCTTTAGAATTATCCAGAACGCCATGTAAGAGGTCCCAGAGACAGCTGGGGTGGTTATGAAAGCCGTATCAACGAAAGCCGGAATATTCCACCAGCAGCAAGGTTTGTAAAAACTGCTAGGCTTTTATTTTTTTTAAAGAAGCAGGGTACTAAAGTAGCGGCTAATAAAACTGCTGTGCTAACCTAGATTCTTACATGGGATGACAGATACTGCAGATTCCAAGAGAGAAACTCAACTTTATTTATAGTCTCATAACAGCAGAAAGTGTAGTATATTAACTGCAGGTTTAGTTTTAAAAATGCTATATGCTGGTGTAAGAAGAGATTCAATAGTTACACTTACAATATGGAACAATAGATATATAGAGGGTCATTCGGGAAACTCCGAACTTTCCTTCCCGAATTGACTGATAGCAAACTGCATAATCCAAAAAAAGTCGCGACTGCATAATCCAAAAAAAATAAATTGTGATTAGATTCCAAAATAACTGTGGCAAATGCTCCAGAAATAAGACAAGAAAGCTTAGTGCCATATGAGTTGCTCAAAAGATGGCTTTATTATGAATTAAGCAAATTCTATAGTGTGAGACAGAATGAATTACTGTCAAAGATGCATACTATTGTTATAAAACTTTGTGTAGGTGGCAGAGCCCCAGGTCCCTTCTAACATGAGGAATACAAAGATAAACTATAAGGATAAGAAGGAGCGTTTGAGTAGTTAAACCTGTGGTTGTCTGCTTAAATCTGTACGCTAAATGTTCCTATGATTGTACAATAGATACTAGTGGTTATGCAGAACTTTACAGCTGACTCTGTTTTTCAAGTGATATTGGTAGAAAACATCTATGTAATGTAGAATGATGTTGTGAAGGTATAAAAGTGGTGGCAGGAATATCTGTAGTAATCCATGATGATCTTATCATTGTAAAAAGATGTTGCAACTGAAATAATGAAATACTGACCTTTTCATTTTCAAGGATGCTGCGTTCAAGGGAGTCTTTCTTCCACCATCAATTCTTTGTTTATGTACAATCTTATCATTGGTTTAGATAAGTTTTATTTGGTGGTTTAAAAAGAAGGCTTTCAAAGCTCTTTAGTAGTTAAAGCAAAAGCTATTACTTGGCAACTCAACTGTGGTGTAGATTGTGATCCTAAGTAGTATATGTGTTGAGGTTGTTGTAGCCTGAAACACATACTGCATGTCGTAACATTAACATGCAATTAAATACACCAATGGCTACAATCCTTTACTGATATACTGTATGTTGAAGGTTCTCCCATCAAAGGGGCAGCTGTCTCTTTATCAGATCTACATAATTGTTTGCATCAATTACATAGTTGTCAGTTTTATAGAGCTTTGAAAATAACTGAGCTGGGATGGTCTGCGGAACAGAAAAGGGTCAGTTTTGTACAACAGGGAGAAAAGGTTTGAAGAGTGACAGAGAGAGCATTGTACTTTAATTAAAGGCTTCCGAATTAACTAACATTTGAGTATCTTTGGCAGAATGGAAGCAACGGTCAATGGTCTAGTTGTCTTACCTGCCTGCTTGTGCCCTGTCTTTGATGAAGAGCTCTCTAGTCTTTAGATGTGGTGTAATATGGACTGCAGAATCATTATTATCATTCCAACTTTGAAACAATGCAGTTGTGCAGAAAAGCTCATACTTTTGTGCTGGATTTGAGGCAGAGGTGGTATCCAGAGTTATGCTGCACATCTGATGACTTCAAAGGTTTATTGTATAGTGTAGTAGGGGCTGTTAAATGAACAACAGTTGCAAAACACTTGGTTTAACTTCAAGGCTAATATTGTGGAACTTAGTGGTATGTTCTTGGAAAAGCAACATTATCATAGATGTTAGATCTAAATTTGCTGGACAGGTGTGTAGAATCACTGTTTAGTTGTCCACAGTGGCACGGTCTCAGAGTATCCTCTTTTCTGGTATCCTGCTGAGTTTGAATGTAGTCTCTTATTAGGGATTGTATCACTTGGATAATAATAGCCATGATTAGGCATAAAGAGCATGCAGGACTTCTTTCTGGAATTCATTTTTGGAGCTTGCAAATCAAAAGCACCTTTGGCATGGTTGTTGAGACCTTAACTCTCTGAAAGGGCTACCTGGAGAGCACATTAAAACAGTATCATGTTAGGAATCCAGTTTTAGAATAAAACCTTGGGAGGTCTATTGATTCTTGTCTGCAGTTTTATTTTACAACTGTACTACTTCGTTTCCTAAGTGGACTTAAAAGGTTTAGAGCAGTGGTTCTCAACCTTTTTATTGCCGGGATCCTTTAGTACAATTCCCTGTGATTTGGCGACCCCCATTCATTATTTAGATAGAACTGACAAAACCCTATATATCCAATGGTCTTAAGCGACCCCTGACAAATCGTCATTCGACCCCCACGTTGAGAATCGCTGGTCTAGAGCCTCATTGACTAAAGTGGGAGTTCACTTCACTACAATTCGAGACACATCACCAAAATAGTTGTGAATTTACTTCTCACTATTGATTAAGTGAAAAATACGCTTGTCGAACAGGTAAACAGTGGCGATCGCTGTCATGTGTAGTGTGGGGTAGTCAGATAGAAGTAGGATGAGAAGTCATGCAGAGTGAGGCGAATTCAACAAGTGAAGGGCAGTGACATCAGTCTCCTAACCAACTAACTTTATTCTGTGAATATTCTATATATTTCTATGTCACCTTATCCCTTAAGTCATGTTGGCACTTAGTCGCAGTCGCCATTGTCTCTCTTGATCAGTGGTTCTCAACCTTCTTATTGCCATGACCCTTTAGTACAATTCCCTGTGATTTGGCGACCTCCGTTCATTAATTATTATTGGGCGACCCCACTCAAACACTATATTTCCGACGGCCTTAGGTGACCCCTGGCAAATTGTCATTCGACCCCCAGTGGGGTCCCGACCCACAGGTTGAGAACCACTGCTCTTGATGAAATAGTGACCTTACGCAACACTGGAGCCGTGCCATCAACTTCCCAATTTGCCAGCCTGAAGTGGCAAAGTCAAACAGATGAATTTAGAGCAGTTCACTTAGTCACATTTGCAACTTCGCATCACTCCACATCTTAGTCAATAGTAGAAGTACTTGTGCACTTGCATGCAAAATGATGCGAAGAGCCCTGTAAGATCGTGACTCACAAAGTTGCCCAAACTGGTCGCATATTCGGCACTTTGCAAACTTTGCTCAATAAGAGAACATGGGGAAGTGGAGAATAGACTCTAATTCACAGCTCTACGTGACTATTCGGACTTTAGTTAATGGGACTCTAAGTCTTTCCTACAGTTTTGACTTTCAACTATGGTAGATCTTTCAGCAAGGGTGTCAGTCATGTTTGACCTCTGTTCTGTCACCCAGTATTGTTCTGGAACCTTGACTTTTTTTAAGGTTAAGTGAAGTTGACCAATTTACTATCTGGGTTCTTTCTCTGTTTTCTTCTGAAGTTAGTGTTAGATCTTCACATAATGCAGAATATTATGGCATTCCTAGCATTGATGTTTAGTATGACTTGACAAAGTTTTAGATCATCTGGTTCTGTTTGCAATTTTCTGTGTTTGGATTTAGATGGTGGTCCAGAAAGGTTAGAGTGAAATATTTTTTGCCATTTGGTCAGGGCTCCAGGGATGCAATAAATATTGCATAACTAGAACATTTGTTATTGCATCTATGTACTACCCTTTAAAACATTGTGGTGTTGCACACATTTTTCATGCACCAGTGAGATTTGGAATTTAGGAATTGCCCACAATCCACTTGGAAAATCATTTAAAAGTAACTGAAAATTCAGCTATAATGGTATATAATTGAATAATACTTTTAGTAAACCAAACTGTCATGTATAATTGGAAATGATCTTCCAGCATGATACTGTGTCAACTGGGCAAACATTTACACTGTTTAATAAAAAAATAAAAAAAAAACAGATGTTGGGAAAAAATAATTGTACAGCTAAAGGCACAGTTGTAAAATGTCATCTGATTATCTAAAGCTCTTAAATTTTCACTGACTCTTATATCTTAGTGTGTGGCCAGTTTATGCATATATGTTTTGAATTCAAATCAGATGCACTAACTCAAATGGGCTGATAGGATGCATCTGCATGCAAACAATTTTATTTACAACAATTCATACACCCAATTTATTGTGGTATAAATGAGCGAATACAAGGGCAGTTGTAAATTTTCACATGGAGCAGTCTATTAAGTAGTTTCTATTTTTTATACTTCTGTCATGTTTTAACAAATATTCTTGCTTTACAGTTTTCTACCTGAAGAAGGTTCACAGGGTATGCCCCCTGCATTGGGACTTCAAGGAGGAAGTTTTGGAGGACCAAACAGCAGACCCAATGACCCCAGATTTAATCGTTATTAAATTTTAAGGATTTCAGTTTTACATAATAACATGTGTGTGACACAGAGAACTTTATATATGCCAAAATTTTGTCCATTTCAAAATACAGACCAGATTTATTTGCCTTGTAAAAATCATTTTTGGTAATAAGCCCTTAATTGATTGATTGTGTTGAAGAAAGCAATTCATGTCCAAAACCTTGACTCTACATTGCTATAACTATATTTTTAGATGGTCCTGTTGAAGAAAGAAATACTTATGTTCAAAACCTTGACTGTACATTGCTATATCTATATTTTTTAGATGTTTATTTCTGATGAGATTATCTGTTGCTACTATGAATAAACGTTATTTCAAATAGAGCATTTATCATTTTGGTTTCTAAAAGCATTTTTTACATTTATTTAACACAGTACTTTTATATAAATATCTGTGCATTTCTGCTGTAAATAAATATTAAAAAAAAAAATTTTCAATAGCAGATACTATTACACTTAAGAAAAGATAGAAACAATGTTTCAGGAGCTTTACAATCTGCGTGCAATGCACAACCCAAGATCCCATCTGCCTGCATTTCGAGTATTTGGACCACTGTGTAAAATGTAAAGAAAGCAAAAATGCAATGATTTGGAAATCTTATAACCATATTTTATTCACATTAAAGCATAGACCTTTTCCATTTAATGTAATAAAGAATTACTGATTTTGAAATTGTTGGCATCAACAACGCATCCCAAAAAGTCAGGACACAGACTTGGGGTTGTATATATAAATAGAGATTCCTAATATAAAACTTGCTCTGTTTTTGGAGCATTCCACAGGGGATATTGTGGTCCATTTTGGTTCAAATACATCCCTCCGAAGAAGTGGTTGATGTTAAAGTGCACCTATCACCTCCAAACAACATTAGTTTATAAAATAGAGACAGTCTATAGCAGTGGTCGGCAAACTTGGTGGAGGAAGGAGCCAATTCGCTCCCTCCTCCACTGCAGACTAAAGACTATGGAGCCAGGGGGAGGAGCGCAAAGGGGCGGAGCCTAAGCACCCGGTCCCATGACCTGCCGGCGTCCAATCAGAAGGAGCGCCGGCAGTTATGGGCAGGGCTATGACGTGAAAGGGGTGGGCCTATGATACAATGGGCGGGGCTACAGTGTGCGCCGCGAGCCACTGTGCAGCAGCTGAAGAGCCAGCTGCGGCTCGCAAGCCATACTTTGCCGACCACTGGTCTATAGGAACGTTTTTGTAATACACTTCCATTAAAAAAAAAAATGTACCTTTCTCTGTCTTTTTGGCTCCTCTCTCTGCCTGTCAGCTCGATGCTGTAGGAGGAGGCATGGCTTACTTGATTGACAAGTAAGCCCTCCTACCAGCCTTCCTGCGTCACACTCCTACCAGCCTGCCTGTGTGCAGTCAGTTTGAACAGAGGCACCCATGAGCGGAGATTGCCCCAATACATCAGGAAGTCAGGCCTTAGGGGGGGTGTCTATTGTAGTTGATTAGCAGGTTGGGCACAAGATGGCAGCTCCCACAGCTTCAAATTGAGACAAGTTTACAGTGAGTATAACTTAACTATCCTAATGATTTTTTTCCCCCAAACTGTTTC
>JAKJJM010089470.1:0-11150 GCA_021901965.1 Pipa carvalhoi
GACAGGGAGATGGCAGAGAGAAAAGCTGCTCAAAGGTACATTTTTAAAAATACTTATATATTACAAAAACGTTTATTTCTGTAGTACAACCTAAATTAGGAGTAGTCTTTGAGGGGGCAGGTGCACTTTAAGACTAATGTCACCCTTTAGAAAGGAAGGTGGAGGAGCAAAATGATTCTGCTTGTCCGTGACTGTATAGAGGCATTTAACCCTTGCTCTTAGCAAACAAGCATAGAACAAGTAGCACAAAGTCAACTATATTTCCTATAGCAACAAAAGCAGTTTATTAAAAAGGAAACCCATTATGATCTCACTGTGGCTTTATGTAGAACATAAAATCCTTGTATAATTGACTTGGATGTGGTAGGATGATCCCTATAGACGTATAGTTAAAGTGCACCTGTCAGCTTGTCCCGATTTGAAGCTGTGGGAGCCGCCATCTTGTGCCCAACCTGCCAATCAACCACTCTGACACACCCAATAAGGCATGTCAGATATGCTTGTGCATATTGTGGGCAGAAGGCTGGTAGGAGGAGCTTACTTGTCAATCAAGTAATTAGCGCCTCCTCCTACAGCCTTTCTATCTGACAAGCCTGCAGTGTCGACAATGTTGTTTCAAGCTGACAGGTGCACTTTAAAGAAAGGGTAGTGCTGTTGCTAAATCTGATGGCAACTACAGATCACAGATTACTGAGAGGTAAATTCTCCATGCAGTTCCTAAACCATTCCCCGTTTGCTTTAATATCAATATGGAGGAGTATAACACGTGACCACAATAACTTTTAAAGAGGGATGTTTGTGTTTGCTAGCTTGTCTCGTTCACAAAACAACTCATATGTTGTCATGTTTTCGAAGTTCAACTCCATGGAGTTTTGTTGTCCAGTCAATGACCTAAAGAAGTGGATTGCACAAACAATAGGAATTGATGTGGGCACCTATTCTTTAGGGTTGTTCCGGAAACTCACACAAATCCTGACAGAGGCCTTGGATAGGGTTTCTCATTTCGAGTCATCGGGTATAATCGAATGAATTTCTGTAAATGACTGATGATATTGTATTGTGTGTAATCTAGCTTAGAACACCATGTAGCAGATAAAGGAAATATAGTAAAAGAATAAATGCTAATTAAAATGGCAGTCCCAGTTCACTATGGGAAACTGCGTTTAGAAGGGAGATCTGTTTAATCACCTGAAATATCCATTCCGCCTGAACATTTATCTGATGTTGTAAAAAGTCAGGTCAGGCCCAAACATAGGCAAAGGCGTAGAAAAATGTTTCATCCGGCTATGGGGCTTATCGAGGAAAGTCTGAATAGTCGCGCAACAGTAAGAGTTTGCGTCAATTCGGTGCTCCCCAATATCCACGTATTTAGCAAACTTTGCAATGTGGCAAATTTGTGACCAATTTGACTGTCTTTGACGGTAGCGGACTTTACGGAGCTCTTTGTATCGATTTGCATACGTGTGTGCAGGTAATCCACTTATTCACCAAGCGGCGGAGTACGTTGACATGGTAAATTAGGACAGGCGGACTGCTTTGATTTCACCCGTTTGAATTCGCCAGATTAGATTAGGGGTTGACTATTCATTCAAATATTATCAAAAATATAGCGATCAAGTAGCAACATTAGTTTGTAATACTGTCACATAGGAAAGAGTGTAAAAATTACTTGTAATAGATATGGCAGAAATGTCCTTCCTTATATTCAACCATGCCTATTAATACTGTTTTAATATTAAACTAATAAAGATACATTCATATTAACAGATTCCCCTTTAGAAATATCCATAGGAATATGACATCACTTCACTTTGTTTACCAGAATTCGCATCGCTATGCATCCTGCTACTATCTGACTGAATGCACTGCACCGCCATCGTCCACTTGTTCGCCAGGCCTATTCACTGCTTAGTCAATAAGAAGCTAATTAGTGACTTTCCAAGCATAGCGTCACGAATTGACGCAAAGTGAATTCAACAGTCGCATTCGGACTTTGATCGATGTAACCCTGAAGAGTATAAAAAAAAAAATGTAGGAATGGTAAATTGTCTATTGTATGAATAACAGTCTGTTATTTCCCCTTTAGTTAACATAACTTCATATGCAGTGACCTCTGTTTAGGTGATTAACAGCTATCGCTGAAGGAGGATCCTTAAACAGTAATCAGCCTTAGCAAGTTCTTAAAAAGAAAAGGCTGATTTATTAAGTCTGAATACATTTCGCTGCTAAAAAGCTCATTTATTATATCAACGTTTACAGATGTATGTGCTTGCCTGGAATGGGCTCTACTTAATAAAAATAAATAAAAAAAACCAGTTTATTCTCCAACGTACAATATTTGTGTTCCTGGTTATTAAGTAGCATCTATGTGTGGCATTTAAATGGATGTGTACACGAGGCACAGGTTAAATGAAAGTCACACTCTATTCCCAGGAGAATATGAAGACAAACAGCAGTTGGCAAGCTGAATGAGCTCTGACGGAAAGCTGGGCCAGAAGAAGGTCAGAAATGCTCAGTATATAATGGCATAGCAAAGCCTTGCAGTAAACAGCTTAATAAATTAGCCTTATATTGCAGGGAAGGGCTACTGAATACTGTATGGTCTATATAGTGCTGCATCGGGTAGATGGGAGACATTAGAAGGCACGTATGTTTGGGTAAATGAAGGGAGAGGGATGTTTTGATTGCAGTTTCCATATAAATTGATAAGGTATTCGCAAGGAATATAACTTTATTTTCAAGGAACTGTTTGGGGAAACATTAACAGTAATTATGCTTATTTATATAGATACTAAATTGAATAGCAAAGGGGATAGGTAAACCAAAAACTTTACAATATCCCACAGGGGGCTTTATTTATGAAATATTTTGGGAAATATTTTCTTTTATGACCCAAAGCTGACTACACTTGAGCAGATTCAGCCATTCGGCTTGGCAGACTAACAACTATGTTATGGGCCAGTTTAATATCAATGCAGTGGCCAAGTTTGGCTGATATGTATAGATCATCTGAATCCTCAGATAACTTTGTGGTCAACAGTTGTAGCTAGCCAATGGCCACTTACACATTGGCTAATGTGGTCATTAGGAGACAGGATTTAGTGATATGTCCAGTAAAGATCCGCTTTTAACAGCATTCAGACAAATCAGTAATGTCAATTTAAGTTTTAGATGCCTGGATGTAAGCTAGCTACAGACCCCCATAATTCACTAAATGATCACATTGCTTTCATTTACACTTTAACATTCAAAATACACGATGGTACAAGGGCTGTAGATAGTATTGAATGGTCTTGAGGGTCCCACATACTCGCCAGAAGGGGTCCCCAAATTGTTTTATTAAGTGGAACAATAAACTGTGGTTCGATTTTTAACACTGGTTGCTAACTTCAAACAAACAAGACTACCAACAGATACACAACATGGTGACCAATTCATTAGAGTCAATTCTGAATAACCCTTCTGCTGAAATGGACTGACTCCACCTTAAGCTACTCATACACAGAAAGAGTTTTCAAAGAATTCAATAAGAGTCAATCAAATGTAATAATCTTATACAATATAGCGATCGTTCCATTAATTATACCATTTTTTTACAGTGATTTAGCAGCTTTGTGATAAACATCATTGTAATTTAAGGGTCATGTTGGAAGATCATGTTCATAAATATCTGCTATTTTGTTTTTCCATTTAACGCAGTTCTTCTACATCTTTACACCCAATATCAACTAAAGTGTACAACTCACTGTTATTGTAGCGACATCATTAACACATTGTACAGTGTATGGCTGGCTTTAGTTTGGTTAAATCAAACCACCAAGATGTTCAAATATCCCTTTTACTCTTACAAATCCAAATTTGGAAGCACTTACCCATAAATTATCTGCTACATGCTTACACATCACAAATAAGAACATATTGACTCTCTTGGAATAAAATAAGCATTCATGGGAAAGCAATTTATCCACCACAAACATGTGCACAAAATAAGATCCTCATGCAATTTATTGGGGCATATAACATTTTCTATTAGGCTGGCAGGAGAATTCATTCTATACTGTGGGTAAGGAAATTGTGTAATTAACATTAATCCTAGTGTTTAAAACAGGCCAATGGCAATCACCCCATATCTACTAACTGCTAACACATTGGACGTTCTGCAAATTGTGGATGTTGCCTAGTCATCAGTAAATATGTCTGAGGTTCCTTGTCATGCAAGCAGCAAGCTCGCAAAATGCAAGTCACACAACAAATATCGTGCTGCTATTTTCACAGAAACACAAAGAAGTGCATATTAATATTTACCTGCAACAGATAAGACATTTGCATTTCACAAAGAAGCAGATGTTCTCATATTTAAATGTGGGTTTTTTTTTTGTTTTTTTTTTACACCTCTACATATCATTTCCAATATGTGCAAAGAAAACCTAAAGGCTGCTGGGAAGTTAGTTATTGCGTAACCGTGTGACACCTCTTTTTTTTTTATTGGTCATTGTGGAACCACAACCACACTTATTATTGGAGGAAAAGATTTGTGACATCTACATGGAAGGAACGGAATATTAGCACAATTACACAGTGCCTTGCCCCTGCTTTTAATCAAATGTATTAAGCAGCAAATTTATCTTAAGTCTGGTTATGCATGAGTCAGCTTGTCTTACAAAAATACCCAGAGTCCATCGTTTTCTATTATTAATTATAAAACATAGGCATGTGAGATACTTCATGTGTATGTAGCAGAATCTAGCCCTTAGTCTATATGCAGGCATTTTAAAGCACTAAAAAAGTACTAAGTATTTTAGGTAAAACTGACTGCAAGCATATGAACAGATGTATTTACACTGGGGTTTTACACTGCATATCAGGAAAAATAGGTAGCTAAATCTGACCATCAAAATGGAGTCACAAGGATTCTGTGCACAGTCACCATGGCAATAAAAAAAACTAACAAAATGGTTGTATGTTTATTAATTCTGCACTCAGTCTATATGTAATACCTTAAAGCATTAACTAGGTTTCAAACCATGCTTTTTTTTTTTTTTTCAATTTACGGGGGTCAAACAGACATTAAAAAAAAGTAGTCGACTGAGAGACCACAGGGAAAATAGTTTATTTACATTCGCTTAAAATATTTTATCTATATTCTCTTAGCTTTTCCTGAGCACAGAAACCTCTATTTACCTCTGGTTACAGTAGGTATAACTGTAAGCTGCCATTTTGCTCTGCCCCAGGCTTTCTGCATAGACTCCTATCACAACAGCGTCCCTTGTGCTTTTGCTGTTGTTAAATATGAAGAGTTACTACCTTAGACAACACAGAATAAAATAATATGTAAATGTTCTTGCAGAGGATTCTGGGTCATTGAATGGTAAGCATGGATTCTTAAAATGCTCTTTGAAGGGACACAACACCACATTTATTTTTTGCCTATAAGAGATAGGTAATGTTTTGCTAAAAAAAAGAAAAATGTTTAAAATTGTATAACAAAAATGATAGGCTTTTTACTGCTTGCAAATATGAATGCGTTTCCCATTGCCTTTTAGTCATGTTCGTATAGCTGCCTCCTTTAGTGAATATCAAAGTCATACAGAAATTTTAACATTCATTATCTGAGACTCAGGGATTTTCTTTAGGAATGATGAAACATTAGTCCTATTCTTGGGTTATCAGTCTTTGATGGTAATGCCTAGAGTTATTTTATCCTTTATGACTCTCCAGTCTGCATTGCTAGAAACAAAATGGTTTTCTATAGGCACCGTGATTAAGATTAAGCTTGTATCTCAACTGGAAAGTGAGACAGGATTGCTGTGTAAAGAACGAGCAGTCAAAACATTTCACAGTGTAACAAAAAAGAACTTTAAAATTGGATGTAAATCATGTTTTAACTGTTATATTAATCTACATTGCTAAATGCTACACATATTTTTTTTAGCAGCAAAGTAAAAGCTTTGCAAGACTGGACCCTCTAAGCAAAAACTGGGTATGAGAATGAATTTGCTTTAAGGCCAACTCCACAACTTTGAATAAGGAGGTTTAGTAAAAAGCATCGGGGTTAGTTAATTTTCTATTAATAAGACAGACAAAACAGTCTCTTCTACAATCATATTTGGACACAATCCATTCTGGGATGAAAAGTTGGGTCTTCGAGGATCATATTTTAGATATCAGAAGAACTAATCATGGAGTCTAATGGACTAGTCTGTGGACAAATATTTTCAAGCATTTCAGGGTCAGCTTATTTTGTTTTAATTCCATCACTGCATCAAATATGAATTCCAGGATGTAAACAATAGGGCAAACTATTAGTGACTCTTCTGGAGGTGGAAGAGATCACTGGTGATTTCCCACCTGTGAGGCCCAGCCTATGATCATTGGATTACTGATGAGTAGACAGAGTATTTTCATGACTGTAAAAGGCATGTTCTGTGAAACAGACTCCTCGTCCTACACGGTAATCACAAACTCTGGGTTCATGTAGGAGAATCCAGCAAACTCGTTTTGATCCAGGTTCATGATAAAGAGTTTGTCGGTGGGGGTCAGTTCAACAGGTTGACGGGTGAACTCCTTGTCAAAATTAGATGTGTCCTTTTTGTCCTTCTGTGGAAGGGAACAAGTGAAGAGACTTTTTGTTAAGCAAAATAGATATGGGGTTAAAGTGGACCTTAATTTTTTTTAATGGAAGTGTATTACAAAAATGTTCCTATAGACTGTCTCTATTTTATAAACTAATGTTGTTTGGAGGTGATAGGTCCACTTTAAGTGATGAGCTGAAGGGATGACACCATTCTGCAACAAAGAGCTTTGTTGTAAATCCATTTTGTGGTGCCTTATTTGTTGAGTACAACTGGGTGTTCATGGAAATGAGAGAGGATGCCTCTTTTACACTCAACACAGTCCACTCAACTTAAGAAACAAAATAAGCGTTCTAATTTAAGGTCTTAAAAAGTCATCCAAACTTAACAACAACTGATACAGTGCATCATACCTTCATTTGTAACAAACATTAAAATAAACATATCCACTCATTCAGTCTCTGAGGTATGGCTTCCTATTGAAGCTGTAATTTACACACACACACGCTCACAGACTGTGCTCAAGAGCAATAGATGCTAAAATGTAGAGCATAATAAATTGCAAGGATACAAGCTATGTATAAACAGAGAAAGGTGCACTTACTGTTACAGCAGTCAAGCAGTGGAATTCCATTCATTGTGAAGTAGAAACAAGGGGTTCCCACATTAGGTTTAAACTGCGTTTGCTGACTTTAAAGCAATGATAGGCATTTCTAGATATGATTATATCATTAATCCAAAGGTAAGGTGACAAGTTTCACTTTTATACCCATATGCAAATGTTTTGTCAAGGATTATTTTACCTTGCCTACTATGATTGTATTTTTTATAATAATATATCATCTTCTCAAGGGTGACTGATTTTCACAGAATTCAGCAATTATTTTCAGATAACTCAAAGAATGACCGCCAGCTATACCTTAATGCAACAGTATTTCACACACATAGTCCGACATACCCACTGCATTTATACCCAGATACATAATGGCCAACATACTTATACTGAAATACAAGGCACAAAGCCTATCGCATTTTTTATGTTTGCATAGGGTAATGTATTTCAGGTACTGATGAGCTTCAATCCTTCCTGTAAAATTAAAGCTCAATCCTCTTGTGTTTCTGTATTATAATTCTCCCTAAAAGCCAAAATGATGAGTCATTAAAATCCCTTATTTTAAACTATTATCTTAAACTCTTAAAAACTGTGGATTTATTTTGTTTATAACACTGACAACCAGAGAGAATTTCTTAAAAACATGTAGAGTAGTTGGGGAAGATAATATTAAGTTTCATAGCAGCAAATATAGATAATCTGTATGGCCATAGGTTTGAGAACACTCTAATTACTAGTCAGTACTAGTAAGTTCAGATGATTCAGCCATACCCATTGCAAACTGGTCAACTGAAAATGCTACAACACATCATAGACCATGCAGAGCTGCTGAGCGCTGTAGCACTTGGATAATGAAAACTGCAGATCCTCTGTTACATCACTCACAAAAAAGTTCCACAAGAACTCAGGAGATTCATGAAGTGGGTTTTTATGTTTGAGCAACTGCACACAAACCTAAGATAACTGTGCACAAAGCCAAATGTTGGTTTGGGGCAGTGGAAATGTGTTCCCTAGGGTATCAGATAATTGCATGCTTCAAACTTTGTGGCATCCAGACTATAAAACACCTTTGAGATGAACTGGAATACTGATTGTGAGCCAGACGTACATGGTCAACATCGGTATCTGATCCTACAGATGCTCTTTTGGTTTAATGGCCAATAAATACCTAAAGTAACAGATGATAATGTTGTGGAAAGCAATACCAAGACAGTGAAGTCTTTTGTAGCATGAGAAATCCAATAAAACTAAAACTTTGCTAAGCTTAGTCACATTAAAACCAGTCATTTCCCCAATCGCTGAGAGACAACCAAGTATTTGTGCAGCTGTGGTTACCTCAGGGTAGAAAGCTCAGATGAAGCCTTCCTGGAACTTAATTTGGTGACTGCACCAAGATCCGATTTCAGTACATGTTCAGTTAATGAATGATGGCAGCCATATACTATTACTGTTTAGTATATGTGTATATTTAAATGGTTTTCTACTAAAGCCATCTCTCATATAACCTTTTCTTATTTATTTATTTAATGCTATTTCTTTATATTTAATTGGTGGGCAATGCCAACCTAGCAAATGATTACCTTGTGCACCTAGATGTTTAAGGGTTAAATGCCTAGAGGAAAGGCACATCTTCACCAATCTCTTTGCAAAATGCCCAGAGCTCACATGTTCTGACAGTTACCAAGGCAACGGCTCCACTACGCTACACAGAGCATGCTGCATGAAAGCAGGCCCCAGAGATCTCTCCTACTACAGCTGAAAGTTGGCTTGCTATAGAGGGCTGTCCCCTTGTTGCACCCTCGGGGTTATAATGGGACACACACACAGCGGCTGCTCTCGTTACTTAACCCTTCTGGGGTTAACATTCTTAAAACTAGTTTCAAGGAAGCCAGAGACTTTAGCATAACCTTTAAAGAAATATGGAAATTAATTCACACAATTACAGTTCAGTGATGCACATCAGGCAAAATAAAATTCAAGCCTCAGAGGAGAACATCACTTGATTTCAGTTTCCTCTTGGGCAAATATTTGTTAGCATAGCTAAACACCCCTGATTCACAACCCATTTTCTGCCTCTCTGGACGAAGGACAGTGTGCAAGAGTATTAGATAATAACTGAAAATATGCGATTTATGTAATCACTGAAGATATCAGGGGGTGGGGCTGTACATTTTACAGTAGCCTCTCCCTTGCTGCCCACTAAAAACTTTAGCAGCTAAACAATCTTTAAAAACTGGACCTAACTTTATTCAGTGAAATGTGAGGTTTTGTAGTTTCTAAATGTGACATTTATACAGAGAGGACTGCCCCATAGAACACTTTCTTCGTAGACCGCAAAACAAAAAGCACAACCCCAACGGTCAAATTAAGACAGTGTGAATTGTGTTTTGTGCCATTTTGTCCAAACCTGCACTGCTGTTTAGAATAGAATGTATTGATTTTATTTAAACACCAGCTCTGGAGCCAATCTATTGAAACTGGTGCAGGGAATACACTACAAGTACAATAATGCCTTGCATCAATATTTAAAGGAATGTTCACTGTAAAATTTATTTTAGGGTGTTGTAGGCAGTGAATTAGAATGGTTTCTTTATTTTCTATAAATATAATTAGTTTTGATTATTTTTTGGTTGTTGGGGGGGGGTCAATGACCATCAGCAACAAGGAAATCCGTTATTTAATGTGAATCTATATATCTATTTATAAATCATTTTTTTCTTATCCTCCTGTTCATGCCCTTAACTCACCGGTTTCTGCAGTCAACCCCTGCCTGATTGCTGGGTTAATCGACCAAAGCAACAAGAGGACCATTTCAATGTAAGAAAAGGATGGTTTGGAAGCCAACGAAACAAAAAAATAAACTGTAATATATCTTACATTACTGCTATCTACAAAACAGAAAACATTGACATTTTGAATAAATATGCTTTGAAAAGTGTATGGGCCACATTCTCCCAAGGTCCGAATGTGAGCTTCCGTATAGGTTTTTATGAAGTGCATGATGCGCGCTGCTAACATTGTCGCGGACGAGCTTCATATGCACTGGATAAACAGGCAGAGTTTCTGTGAGTGGCAGACAAAACTCTGTTCGCCTGTCCGTCAAGTGCGTATAAAGCTTGTCCGCGACAATGTTAGCGCATCATGCACTTCATAAAAACCTATACGGAAGGCCACATTCGGACCTTGGAGAATGTGGCCCTATATGTTTCCTAGATTGGTTGGCTGCAAATGTGTCTGGTAGCCAGATTATGGTGATTAGCTGACCAGAACAGAAAACCTCAGGACATCTGTTGGCAAGTACCAGTGGTCCTCAGATGACCCAGCAGCCCTCGTGGTCTCTGCAGTTTCCAAGTCTATGCAGCTCAGAAACAAATCTTACAGTGTGTGGGCACCTTAAAGGGATGATAAACTGAATAACATTCCACTTTCACATGCTATACAGACAGTTGATATCTTAAATGGAAACTGTATGGGCAAAATTTAATAAAATCAAAAACCAATGTTTTGACCTTTTTGACTTTTTCATGGCAAAAATGTTGAAAATTACGTTTTCACAGTGAAAAATGTGCAAAAAGGGGGCACAAAAGACAAAAACATAATTTGACCTTTTAGCCCCCCCTTCACATGAAAATGGCCGAAAAATGGGGGCAATAGGGTCGAAACTGTACTTTGACATTTTCACCACGAAAAACGGGTGATAAAGTAAAAAAAATCATTTTCTATTTTATTAAATTTCACCCTGTATGTCAGTATATACAAAACTCTCCCATGTTTTTGTTGCTGTTAAAGTGGACCTATCACCTCCCTGATTTTCACATTTTTACATAGTCAGTGATTATATAACTTAAATGAAACAGTTTTGGGGGAAAAAATCATTAGGATAGTTAATTTATACTCACTGTAAACTTGTCCCAGTTTAAAGTTGTGGGAGCTGCCATCTTGTGTCCAACCTGCCAATCAACTAC